>JAOUZG010032859.1:4962081-4993957 GCA_026289955.1 Argiope argentata | reverse complement strand
AATATTACTTGGGATTCTACTATGAATAGCCATTTCAATTAAGACTAAAAGTTACTGACTGTACTATTACTCTGAGGACTGTTTCAGCAAAATAAAAACTTTATAAACTCAAGTTAAAAAACTAATGAAATTATATTCTTTAATTTAGCCTATATTAAAGAATACGGCAAATTAATTTGAGGTTACATTAAATTGATGAATTTATTAATAATAACTTATTTTTAAAAAATATATTCACCTATTTATTTTTATTAATCTAAATTCTTTCTCAATAAAATGTACCAAAACTTACTAAAAATTGCTTTAAAATCTACAATAATATTACAAAATATGACAATTTAAAAAAAGAGATGTCTTTCTAAGCAGCTTCAGTGGTAAGAAATGTTTGACTTTCAGCTAAATTTGAAAGTGCTTTAAAACTCGTTTAACTTTATTAAGAAAACATTAATGACATTGATATTTCTATTTTTACTCTGTTCTTTAAATCTGTAATTAATAAACATATTTTTAGAAATCTTTCATTCGGTAATTTCATGCTTTATATAATTTTTTCTAAAAGAATATTCTAGAAATGCAATAGATTTCAAAATGGATTAAACTAATTTTAAAAACATATTTTTTTAAAAAAAAAGCACATAAAAAGCATTTTAATTGAAACAACGTAATATTTAAATTTAAAAATCAGATATTTTACTTAAAATTATATTATTTTAACGTTGCAAGAAGCAAAATATATAAATTATATTAAAGTTACTTTTTGAAATATAATCACATAGCTATTCGAATGAATTCAAAATAAAAGAATACACTGAATTACTCATTACATAGAGTTAAAAATTTAATAATTCAAAATTTCATTCTTTTTAGAAAATGAATGCTTTTTTTATATCTATTCATAATTTATGGCAATGGCAGGTAACAATTAAATTCAGATGTAGATGAAATAACACTTTTGTAAGCAAAGATTTAATAAGTCAATAAGCATTTTATGAAATTCGTGTTCTATTTTCAAGTTTAGTGACAAAATTCAACAAAATAAAAAAAACTGAAAGCATTTTATGACTCGTTTTCAGTATTCATCTGCTTAAAACTATATGAATAAAGAAACAGCCCATCCTCTTTTTTCGGCTGATTTTGCTTTTCTGCTAGTGGGAAAACTTTTTTACTTTTTAAATGAACGGCTGAGTCAGCATTTGCAGAAAAATAAATTCCTGCTTGACATTTTGACTTCTATCTCTGATTCTTTCTTAAGAGATACAAACAAGAAACTGTTTTATCTCCTCTATATGTAAAGTCCTCATTGTGCGACTTAAATATTCTTATATTATTGAATAAATTTTAGTGCCATTCTCATACAAAGAGAACATTTATTAATATTGGTCTATCTTTGAAAATACATTATCAATTTTTTAAAGTCATTTTTTTGTATTTTTAGAGAAATAATTTAAAATTAAAATAAATATTTATTAATTAATGTTTAATAAGTAATAAATTCGTGAAGTATTTAAATACATCAATAAAATATCTATTAAAAGAAACGATATTTAATTAGAATTTTAATTCAAACATTTCCCCGTAAATTTTTGATTTTGTTTAAATATCATCATAAAAACATGCGTTTCATGATAAAAGTATTTATCCTTTTTGAATCATTTTAAGTAATATTTAATAAAAAATTACAATCAATGAAATTAATTCTTACGAAACTTCTCAGCCATATGATTTATATATTCCTTAGTTTTCGATTGAAATTAAGATTCGAAACATCTTTCTTAGTAATCCTCCAAAATTCTAATCAATAGACACTATATCTGCGATTGTGAATTATTAATTATGACTAATTTGTGATTAATTAATATTTTGATTGACTTATTAATTCATTTACTGCAGTGCAGATACAAATATGAAGACAAACACAAATATTGATTTCGAAAAAAGCATTAGGAGAAAAAGATTAGTTAAGATATTTGATCAAAATGTTCTTCAATTTTCTTCAGATGTGCAACTGTTTTCAAGCATATTAGTTCCTGATATACCTTATATGCGTTTAAGAAAATATAGCAGATGAACGAACCAATAAACTTTTAAAGCGTTTGTAAAAATCCCATATTTTACTACAGGAATACCAAAAAGAAATACACGAGTTTAGCTAAACAACTCCAAAGAAGAAAAAAAACAATAAAACGATTAAATATGAGTGGGTTTTTTTTACTCAAGACTGAAAAATGTCCTTTACACTTAGCGCAATTTTTTTGCTTATTATGAAAAGAATGCTAAAACATTATTTTTAATTATGCTTTCTGCCTGAATACAAATGCGAAAGAAAATATTCATGAGAGTGCAGTTAGAAAGTGAGCATTAGTATGAAATGCTAGTGTTCTTTCCGCTTATTTCCAAGACAAAAATATAATATCTTTATGGCTAATGTTAAAATATGTAGAAGTTTACCAAGTAAGAGTTTCTTGGATTGTTTATATAATCGAGTTTGAGTACATTTTTGAGTCCTGTTGGTTTACAGAAGAGTGGTGCTCAGTTGCATTTAATGAGTATAATAAGTGTGGAAGAATGGTTTCATTTATCAGAATGAGTTAAATTTAATGAATATTAAAGGAGTTTTTTTTACATAAAAATTATTACATAGTTAAATCGCTTCTAAGATTCAAAAAGGTAGCAAATTGCATGTATGTGATATTAAAAATTGAAATTGATTATCTTCAAAGGTACACACTAAAACAAAAAAAAATCAATATACAATCATTTTTATTGTTTGTTTAAGCAGAAAAAAAACAGACACAAATCTCTAAATTAATGGAACAGATTTACATTTTATCTAATAAACAAAATTTTATTAGTATTGATACCAACATTATTACTAATAAAATATGGCAACCAGTGGGCCCAGCATAGATGAAATGATAGTTAGATATTGATAGCATTTAATTTCGATTAAATATATCAGATGTAATGCCAAAACTATTTTAAATGTTACATTAAAGCTGTTTTATTTTAATAATCTTACATACATTAAGTTAATTTTTATGCGAACATTTCCAAGGGAAATTAGTTCCCTGACACCATAAGAACTATTAAAATAATATCTACCTGAAACATCTATTTTCGCGACTCTGTTACTGCATTTTATTTTCATTTTATAAACTACACATATATTAATAAAATTCTTTCTTCTTCTAGTGTTCAATTCGCCACCTTTGAAGACCAGCCAGTTGACCAATTTCAATTCTTGTTATTATTTTTAATTAAATATTTTATGCAAATTGTACTCCCGTGAAATTTCTACTTTAAATCAAAATGGAAATAATTAGATTGTAATTAATATCAAAAGCATTTTTATTTAAACCAAGGATTTATTAAGTACTGAAATTAGAATCGTTTAAATCTTATGACCACAACAGAATATATTTTATAATTTATATAATATCTTTAAAATATTCAACAAAATTTTTTCTCAGATTCATCATAAAATTCAGTTTTTGTTTTATTGTGCAGCACATATATTAAAGTAATATTTACTATATACCAGTTAGAATCAAGAAGTAAAGGCACTTAAAAGATGGGAATCTTCCCTGGGTTCTATAATACTACTAGTTGCACGATAAATTACAGTAGTACGCAAAACTTCTATTTAATGTGTCACTTTTTTTCTCACATTAGTCGATGAAGTACAGCAAACCATTAACTTTGGCAGTTTTATTGTCTATTTATACCAAGGAGGAAACGAGGGCAATCATTCATTTTTCGTATGCGGATGGCATAAAATCTGTTGAAATTATTTATCGAATACAACATTTCATCATAGCCAGAAACTAAGAAATTTAAAAGGTAATCCTCAGGTGTTAAGATTATGTTTACATTATTCTCTGACATTGAAGATGCAGTAGCCAATCCTTTCTTTCCAAAAGCCAAAAACATAAACAGTGATGTGCTGTATGAGTCATCCTGTAGAAAGATAACACTCTGCCACATTCTACCTAACAGATGTCTGAAAAAATAAAGGGATTGGAATTGGAAGAGCTAGGACAACCACAATACAATTCAGACCAGGTACCAAGATATGTGTATATGTTAAGGATTCCAATACTACTGTTAAGTGCGTAAAATCGCTGAGTTCTCTTGTAGTCGGTATATGGTGTGAAGATAATAAGCAGGCCTCACTAACAAACAACGAGCTTATCTGAAACAAAGACACTAACACAAATATACAGAAGACAGATATATTCACCTGAGACGAGCTGCGATTCATTGCAGTTTGATAATACCGGCCTTTGGATGTCCCCGATAGATGGGCCGAGAATGTTTCGAATCTATTCGATGAATTCAGATTTGTTCCTCAGTCATATTTGATGAATCTTTAAATTTTTCAAATTTTCAAATACCTGTTTTGTTTCCTAAGTTGCCAAATTCATCTTTCAACGGCCAAGTGGTCGACAAGTTTGTCGCCAAGCTTTGAAACTACTGGCTTGCCACTCGAGCAGCATCCAGTACAGATTATTGGAAATTGGTTTTTCCTGTGGTAGAACCGACAGTGCTAAGAAGTAGTACTACAGGTTTGTAACATATGTATTTGGTCCGTTGAAAAAAATCGCTAAGAGGAAACGATTAGCAACCGAATGAAGATCTGATTTCTATGGTGCAAAATTGTTTACGAATAAAACAAAAAACCAATTTTTTTTTTATGACGGAGTCAATAAACTGGTGAAAGTTTATGAAAAAATCGATGATGTCTCAGTTTGTTATGTAGAAAAATGATGCATGTTTAGATTTTTTTTTCTTTTATCATTAGACGAAATGCAAATTTTTTTAAATGTCCCTTTACTTTTTGACTCTTTTTTGTATATATGCATAGCTTTAATATATATTTCACTATAGCTATTTTAAAATATAACATTTACTGTTAAAAAAAACTTTGTCATATGCCAAAACAAAAAAAAATAATTTTTTTAAAGTTTATCTGAAAAGAAAAGAAACAATTCATAAGTGACTATTATCAATGGAATAAAGAACCATAGTCATTAATTTAAATGCAATGCAATAAAGGTGCATTCCTTCGTGTGGTTAATGGGGTCCAAATCCTAGGATAAATCAACAGATAAATAATACCTTTCAACTGATGTTAAAGAAGGAAATGAACTGATTCACTGACACTAGCTTTCTTCAGCAATATCCTCTAATGGAATAAAGTAGTTTTAGTGAGAACAATTCACTCCTAATGTTGAAAGAATGAACAGTCTTTGAAGTCATTTATCTCCAGTAGGAGATGAATGATTCACGAGAAGGGAGAACCAAATCACTCTCTTTCGAACTTGAAGGTCAATCTTTTTTTACAGCAATGTTTTTTCTTTTAAAATGTTTTAAATAATATACTATTAAAAGGATGACACTTATTATATTGATTAGAAATGAACCATCAAATTTGAAGCAGATTTAACCAAATCTCTAAACTATTTTGCCAAAAAAGCAACGGTTTAAATCTTATTTCTTATGAACGAAAGTCATATGCTTACCACACGTTATTAAAAATCGAAAAAATGTCAAACATGTAAAAATTTAAGTAATAGTCATTTTCTTCAGGTATGACGTTTTGCAGTGTTATATCATAATTATTAAAATCCATAAATTACATATTATTGGTAAGAAAAAACTCATTTTCAATTTATTACAAAATAATTTTTTTAAACTTATCATTCCCTTGCTGAAATCCAAAACGTAATAAACTGAAACTCGAAATTGTAAAAGCTCTACTTTATATTTCAAAATATTTGTGTAATCAAATTATTAAACATGCCTTTGAATGCATAGATTGAAGGCAAACAAAATGCATACATTTCCTGAAAAATTGTTTCGAGATTTCAAATCAAATAAGACAGTTTTGTATAACAAGAAAAAATGGAATTTCATTGTTCAAATTTTAAATGAAAAATGTCATAGATTTATTTTAAATCTTAAAATTCAAAATATAAATAGCTGTTCAGCATAGCTTTAGAACTTCTCCAGTTTTTAGTTTTCAGTAATTGCCGATTTAACTTTCAACTACGGGATTTATAAATAGAAATAATGAAAGTAGCTCTTAATTTCATGCAAATGTTTTAAATAATATATATAGTTTCTTGCTGTACTACTATACACTCTAGGTGGTAATGAGTTTAGTAAAAATCTTAAGCTAAAACTACATGCGTTATTAAAAGCATTCGAATTAAAAATCAGACAAACTATGTTATATGATCGGGAAATAAAGTTAAATAGCGAAACTATATAGCATGGGCCAAAAATTATTATTTATTTTTCAGTTTATTACTTATATATATATATATATATATATATATATATATATATATATATATAAATTTATTACGGTATTTTTGAATAATTAAATTTTTTATAGTTATTATAACTATCTGAACCTTTAATTGTATAATTATTTCAAAACAAAAATTCAATGATTATTTATTTCATTTTACTATTTTCTGATCAAAAACTTTTGGAAATTTTAAACAGTTTTTAAGAAAAACTTGTCAAAAATGCGAAACTGCTTTAAATCTCCGTAAAATACCAAAATACAAAATATTCTTCATTGAACTAATTAAATGAATAATTTTTAGTATTGATTATCTAAAGTTATTTGGGCTCTATAGGCTTTCAATTACTCAATCTTTTCTGCGAAACCAATGCTTTCTGCTGAAACTTTCAATATATTGTACATAGGGCATGCCTTTCCAGTTGTTAATAAGTAGTCATGTCATGTGCCATTTATAGAGCAATCCCAAATAATGTCTTTTTGCAAGAATTGACATGGTTGAATAAATCATTAAATATGGCTCTATAACCTCAAAACTCTTTTGAATTCCAAGCTTGATTCTTTATCTCTAAGTTGAAATAGAAATACACTGAATTCGCAATCTGAATGCTTTTGTGAAAAGAAATGGCAGTGTCTCGAATATGAAGATGCCTCAATTATGACGAAAGGAATAAGGAACTATTGATTGGTTAGTTATTTCAATGGATGATTTTAATAAGTAACTGGGAAACGTGTCTAAGATTATTTAAAAGGCAAATTAAAAATAATATTTTCCCCCAATCCATGGTGTATTTGAACGAATCATTAAATAGGGCGTCTGTAACCACACAATACGTTTGAGGCTCGACACAAGCGGAATTCTCAAAGTTGAAAGAGAAACAAACTCAATTCACAGTCTGAATCCCTTGGTGAAATAGAATGGATGTGTCTGGAATATGAAGCGGTTCAATTATGAGAAAGGGTCGAAAAACAATTGAAAGGAAAGCCTGCTTCAATAGATAAGAGAAGAAAAAAGTCTTAAGTTAGAAAGTACACACTCGAATGTTCGATACCTATGTTAAGAACGTTAAGGATAAATACTTGCATTAAAACCTAATCATAGTGTATACAGACTATCATTTTTTTAAGTGAAAGCCATTGATTTAGTTTTAAACAAATATATATTTAATAAAGACGACTAAATAAAATCTTAACAATATGGAATTAATTCAACTTTAATTTGATGTATTTCCCTTGAAATTTAAATCTGAAAACTATCCCTGAAATTTAATTAAAATACATTATTTAGAGAATCATAAATTTAGTAAAAGCTTAATAATAAGTTTTTAAAAACTGTTTGATTATTCTATATAACGAATTAAATGTTGATCTCAAAATTAAATATGTATTTGCAATAAAAAGTTTTAACTTTATTGGCAATTTTTTACACTACACATAAGATAGTATATGCACCTAAAATTGACAATTCCTTTACCGTTCTCAAAATATACGAGTTCAAATACCCCCAAATAATTCAGAATTTGTCTTCGAATAAGGTTAATAAACTTGTAACTTCCCTTTAAAATATTATACCATTGCTTTATTATTTTTAATTTTAACTATTCCTTTATTTAATATTTCAAAGAAAAATCAATAAAGGTATAATATTTTAATTTGTAAATTATTGTTCTGTTTATGATAACATTAAACGAAATTATAGATCTATATATTAATTTTTATTCACTTGGTCTTATGTTTATCTTATGTTTTAAAATGTCATAATATATAACTAATAATTAACATATAATAGCTATTAAAAGCGTAAGAAATTACTTTTCGTATTAAATTAAATAATATTAGTTACAGTATACACAATAAATGAAAAAATTCGACTGGACTTTCTATAAACTATTCAATCACATATCACATTCTCCTATTCAAATAATTTTAAATCTAAAAAATATTGAAGACCTTTTATTCTGATGTACTTTTTAAAAATATTCATCCAGAATCTTAGTCAGATTGAACATTGTTAGACATAAATATAATCCAAAACTGATGTTTTTATATTTAGTTAAATGACTTTCAAAAGTTTTTTAAACAAATTAATATATAATTGATTTCATGTGGAAAAAAGAAAATTATCAGTTGCCTGTGGTTTTGTAAATATTTCATTTTCTAAACAACCGTAGTAATTAATTTATATTCTATAATCTATTTACTATAGTCAACTGTAGTGTAATGCTGGTGAACTTGCATAGGTGTAGCATGCTTCCAAGTGATTTGGACGCCCGGGTTCAAGTCACAAATCGGGCATAATTGTTCTTCTTCTGAGTTATTTCTGTGAGGAGTATGAATACATCCCTCCTCTTGTGAAAAGGGGATGGGCAAGCGATGTGTCACATGAAATAGTTAAGTCGTAATTTTAAGCCTTAGTTTGCACTACCGAAAAAACAAGAGCCGCTCACTCGTCTCAAATCGCTAAAAAGTCTGCAGCGAATTAGTAAAGTGCCATAAAAGCAACAATAACAATACTAGAATCAAGTTCTCTTGTAGTTAACATTATATGAAGAAATAATCACAGCTGGAAATGTTAACCATTTTAATACTTAGAAAAGTAAGTTTTCTAAAAATATCTCAATAAGTTAATATTCTTAAATATTGATATATTTTATTCATGAAATGAAAATAATTCTCAAATAATGATTAGAGAAAAACCAAAATGAAGAGTAATGTTCATTTATAAATAAGTGATACAAATTTTAATTAAAGTTAAATATATTTATTTGTTTTAAAAATCAGATATTTACCGCAAGATATAAGGTACTTTGTGAACCAATTTATAGATGAGACAGAAATTTAAAAGCAAATATGCTTAATTTTCTACATTTTTAATTAAATGAACAGAGAAAACTATGTTTTTTGTCACCTAAAAAAAGGGAGAAAGTGGATAATTAAAATTGTGAACTGATTTTGGATTAAAAATGAATGGTTAGTGCGTGCTTTCATAAATGATGAAAATTTAAGTTAAACCAATATTTATTTTTTTTAAAGTGACATCATGCCCTTATAATAGAAGAAGGCCTACGTAATCTAAAACGGTCTATTTTTAGAAAAATACTATTAGAAAAATACTAAAAATGGTCTTTTTATCGGTTCTTTCAATGATCATCTCTTTATTCTTCGTTTGGTTAAAAAATTATATTGAAATTAATTTTTAAATTTTCGATTTTCATCCTATTTTTTCTTTAGAAAGCAACCAAGGAGATACTATTATAATTTATATCCAAAGATTGAAATAAAATGCAAACTTTTCTAAAAGTATGCAATAACTCTTTTTTCTTCTATTTTTATGTGGACATTTATTTGATAGTGGTATTTAAAAAATACTTTACAGACAAATTTTATTCTTAATCCTAAATTTTATTCTCATTTAATCAAGCATTAATAAATTAAAAATGATGGTGAAATTCCTTCTGAAATCAAAGATTAATCATATTTTTAACTGATGTTCAAAATGTAAACAAATGGTCTATTTTTATTATGTTACGGAAATGGTATGGAAAAATAAATATTTTCTCGAATTTTTAGGCGAAACTTTTACTTTATGCATTATTCTGAAAGAATTTCTCTCAACTCCCAATGCAATTATTTTCCAGAATATCTAGGATCCCGAATATCTAGGGATATCAACATTCATCAACTATTCATTCGAATGCTATAGAATATTGATGAGATTCATAATTCCAGGAAGATCCCAAATGATAACCATTCATTTTCTGCAAGAAAGTTAAATAAAACCACTTGTTATGGATCCCAATAATTCAGAGCGAATATATCTGAGTTTTTGCAGGCGTCTGTAGTGTTGTTCTCATGACACAGCTCGATGTAATATAATCAACTAGAGGTTAAAATAAACTTTCGAAAAATTGTATTCCACGAATTTATTTTATAAGTCGTAATTTAACTGTAGAACCAAGTGATGAATTTAAAATTTCTACTGGATAAACATTCTTAAATACTTATATTGGTTAAACTTTATTTTCTATAATTTGTTAGTAAAAAGAGTATAATGATAATGCTCACTGCATATTAAAATCTAAAAAAGGACATTTCATTTGAAAAGTCCTGCTAAAAATATTTCAAGATTTTTTTTATTTGCTTTCGTAGGAACAGTTCAATTATTATCAAAGATTAATAGTTCTACTTAATATTTGCTTTTCAGCAGTGGAAATTCATTTTTCTCTTATAAAAAATAAAAAGGGACTGTTATTATCAAAGAAAAAATTAATTTGATTAAATATGCTGAAAAACAATATTGCCATTACTTGAAATATATTTTCTCTCAAATTATTTATAAACTGTAAATTTTATGCATTCATAAATGCGTCACATATGTTATACATATATTAAGCATTTAAGATATTCTTGACAAGAATATTCACATTTTCTTCTAAAATTGTTAACTTATTATAATTCGAATTGTTTGAATTTTCATACAGAAAATTTATGTATCAAAAATAAATTAAGTTCTCTTATAGCATATTCTTTATTGATCTATCTAAACAGAAATAAAACTTTTATTGAATTACAATCAGGGCATGAGAAACTAAGTTGATTACATAAGGTCGGCATAAATATAATCAAAATTATCAATTCAAAATCACGTTAAAATAAAATATATAACAATATAGGAATTTCGCTAAATATTAATTTATAATTATTTCATCATATTGAATACTATAAAAGAACAGAGATTTTTGAATCAACTTAAATTGTAAAAGGTGTTTTTTTAAAAAATTTGTTGAAGGTGATAAATTTGATGTAAATCTGACAAATGAATATATTTATTGGTTCTAAAAGCCATGAAATCAGAATGAGTTATATGAATCTTCAAATAACTCAATCGACTTCTCAAATCAACTTCTGAATATTCGAGAATTTTACAGCCAATCTTGGTTCTTAATAAATCAATATGGAAGTGCTGTGATATAAAGCTCCACTCTTGAAGATATATTCTTTAATTTAGATAATTGCTAATTAATTTCAAGTCATATAATAACTAAGAAATAAGTATTTATTATTGCATTTTCTTTTCGTTCAAGATTATGTTTAAAAGAATTTTTGCTGAAACAGTTTTTTCATTAATACTTATTAACTATTTTAAAACAAATATCGGCAATTTTTCACACCATTTACTTCTGTTCATAAAGTTTAAGAAAATTATGAATGATTTATAAAAAAATATTCCTTCAAATTTTTAAGCTGAAATGTATACACATATAGATGCATAGATATTGTTTAATGCCTTTATAAAATAAAATTTTAATTTTTTGCTTTTATTTTTATAAAGTTATCTCTTTAATTCATTGAATATTTAAATAAATATAAAATCATAGAAAAACTTACACCGAAAGATAGAGTTCTATTTAATATATTTCGTATAAATATTCAACTTCGCCTTTTCACCAACTCATCCATTTTGATTGTAAGTCAACAAGTTCATTCCTTTAGTTACTCGATTATTGCATGATGAAATAAATATGCATTAAAAAATATGGAACAATTTTAATATCTTTCAGGAAAAGAAGAAGGGAAATACGTGAAGGAAGAAGGGAATAGTAAAGCTTCCTAATCAGGAAATAAATTTTTGAATATTTTAACAAAACATGCATTCGTGATCCAAGACATTTTTAAGAGAACGTATTTATCATCAAAGTCTATATACTCTACATTTCCACGAATGATTTTGTGATAAATGGTATCAAAAAACAATTTATGTATATAATTTTTGTATTATATTTCCTTACCCTCTTATGGTATTTAGTCTTTAGTACTTATTATTAAAATTGTTATCATTTTATACATTAGAACAGTATATCTCACTTGTTTTATTTTAACCCTTTATGTTGCCATCAATTTTCCCAACTTCATTTTTGCACCAGTAGTTAAATTTCTTTGCAGAGTATTCCCAGAGAATTCAAGAAATAAATTTTAATTAATAGAAATATCTTAATAATTAAATTAAATATTTATAATTCTTACTTTTAGCTTATATTTAATTCTTGCTATCTGAGTTACATTCTCCGTGTTTTTTTAGAATACCATCGACAAAAATAGTCATATTACGAAAGGATTATCCAGATTTAAATGGTACTTATAAGTACCGACAGTAGATAAAGGGTTAGTAAGCATAAAGATTATTGAATGAGTTGTATTCTTAATAAATATGCCTTATATTTAGACTATCAATTGATAAAACTTTCCAACTGTTTTCTGGAAGAATTTATTTTATAAGGATAAAAGTATTTTGAGAGTAACAGCATTATTCATTAAAAGTTGATTTACGCAAGCCAATATGTTGAAACAATTCCGAATTAAAATTTCTTTTTCGTCATTCAATGACATATATTATCATAATAAACATCGTTAAATGATATAATGATTTAATAGTTTTAAACTTCAGGTTTATACATGTCTATAGATTTAAACATTTTATATCGGAGTGAAACATTCTTTCATGATTTATGACTTTTAAGGTTGATTAAAATATTTACTTTTCTAGTCTACAGAAGTAACTTTGTGTGTTGAATTATACGCTTCAAAAAATGTTTCTGTTTAATGTTTTAATGTTGAATCGCTGCTCAAAGTACCCACAATTTAAAAGGTCAATTTAGAAATCTTTAGTTTCACATTGAAAAGCTAGTAGAAGCAGTCAGGATTATAAACTTTTCTAATACCTTTTAAAGGCTCATTTAATATTAGAATTTGCTTAGATCAGTGAAATAAGGATTCCCACGCTTCACTTGTATCTGGGTTCTTGGAATATATATTTATGGGTGACACTGATGAAGCCAGCTAATGCTCTTATCCTTGCTAGTTAGAATAAAGGAAGTTGGGGCAGTTTGTCGAAATGTTTCCTCTGAGTTTCTTAATAACTGCGAAAGAAGACAGTTAATCTTTTAACTTTGATACCAACTTTCAAAATTCTAAAAGGAATTTGATGTTCAAATTAAGAATTTTATGAAACAATTATTTTTGTTCAAAATTGTTTTCACTCTTTTCTCCTAGCTTTGATACCACTTTCCAAATATTTTGAAAGGATTTTGATGTTCAATTTAGAAGTTGAGGGAATAGTTATTTTTGATGTAGATTATCCGTACAATTCGAACTTATATTTAAGATATTAAAATTTGATAGGCTTGTTCTAAAATATAGTGGAAGATAATGATTTGAAAGAAAAGTAAAATTGAGCGTTGAGATATCTATTTGATTTGAGTTCCGTGATTTGGAGTAGATGTATATAATTATGCAATAAATGGATTTAATGGCAAATATCAAATTATATTACCCATGCGATAGAATATTTATCATTTTGGTATATCTTCGTCTATGTAGAGTTAAAGATATTTATCTTGCAATGATAAAAATATATCCAAAAATATATGCCAAAATATCGCTAAAAATATCTCTAAATCTCTAACAATTATGTGAATGACAGATATCTACAGCTAACTTTTATAAAACTGTCAAAATAGGATTAATTTCCTAATTCTTTATAAGTAATGTAATTGCCTCTGTCTCTTCAAATATAAAAATATTGGATATTTTTAGAGAAAACGAGAACTTATATATATACGTAATTCATTTTTTTTATTGAGTACATTAAGCAAAATGGCAATACCGCAGAAGATAAATACAAATAAGAAATATATTTATTCGATAGAAAGATGCGGCATCTAATATGTCGTACAATAAATTTATATGTAATAAATGAATATTAAAATAGTAAAAATTGTAAATAAACCTATTATAATAAAATAAAGAATAAAATATAAACAAAAATGAAAATTGAATAAAGATAGAATAAAACAAACAACATTTTAATCATGTAAGTGGATCAAATGATAAAAAATAGTTCAATAGCAAAAGAATAACAAATGGAGTTAAAATATATTATGATGCGTTATATTTCATAATAAAATTATTTAATAAACAAAAATGAAATAAACATTTACAAATAATTTGTATTGTAGATATAACATTCTATAAAACTAAATAATACTTGTCATTTGGAGAGGATTTTGAGTTTTTATAATGAAATGTTTAAAACTCCTATAAGTTAATGTTTATACGAATTATTAAAATACTCCTTTTTCTGTTTGTATTTAGCTTTTGTTGACATTACTTGTAATAAATGCATTTGTCTTTAGACAATATAATATAGCTTTTTCTTTCTTGAATGGTGTAAATATCTATGAATAGCTTTTACCATGATTCATTCTACTTAATATGGAGATATTAAGTAGAATATGGAGGTATTAATCCGACATATTAGTCAATAATTCATACTAAATCGTCTTAGCTTTAGTTTTAATAAGGGGAAATGACTAAGCTAGAATACCTGAGGTAGTCTGTGAAAAAAAATGTTTGAACTATTGTCTGAGATAAATGTCTAGCCTGGCGTGGTCTGGTATGGTCTAAGCAGTTCCCTAATAGCTGGGATATCCGTACTAAAGAAATATAATTTTATTCATGGCATATTTTTCATCAAAATATGCCATGGATAAATTTATGAAAAATATTCTGCAAAAACATTGTTAATGGTTTTCAAAAAATCTACGAAGACTTCCTCGGAACTCCATTTCTTTGTTTCAATGTATAAAATAACATTATAACTCTTATTTCAAACTGCTGTGAGGCAGGATTCAAAACATTATATAAATTTTCAAAATATTTTGTTAGTTTCTTAAAAGATGGTCTTTGTTCGAGTTTTAATATTAATCAAAACATAAATCATAATCTAATTATGAAAAATTCTAGCCTTATTTTAATGATTGCATAGCATTTAGTTGGTTAGTACAAAAAGTAATGTAATGAATAAGGGAAAATGGCTCTTATTTAAAGTGGGATTTTTAATAATTAAATATTTCTGCTTTCAAACATATTGTTTCTATCATTTTAACATTTTTATGACTTCGTATTCCTGACAGTTTTTAGAGAACTGTTATTTTTATATTTCTTGTGAAATAGCTCCCTAAAAAACTATTCGACGGATGTCTGATAAATAGCTACTGATATCATTGAATGAAACATCAATGATGCTTTTCAGAAAAGTTTCGCTAGAGTTTCAGTATATTTTAAAGCAGTATAAAAAACAATGCAAAGTTCAATAAATTTCACTTTATTTGTTTAAGCCAATATAAGAATCACTTAATTTTTTTAAAATTCAATTTCCAAATTTGCCATTTTTTTTCTTTTATTGATATTTATTTTTTATTTGATGACCATTTTGTTTCATTTCCTACTGCCTTGAGCTCAGAAAATCGGGAGAGAAAATGGCTAATTTTATCAATTGGAAATTTTTCAATATCTAAAGTTGCCGAAAGAATTCTAATAAAACCACGATGCTGGTAAAATTTTGTGCTAAAAACAATATTTTAATTGTGTTTTAATGGGTTTTTAGTGTTATTTAAGAGTAGTGTGACCATTTATCTCTTTAGAATTTTTTTTTCTTAACAGTTACTTTTCATTACCCAAATGGTTCCCAATGAAGATAGTTATAATTTTTGGCAAAATAATTTACATAAAATTTCATGTTGCTGACTTCTTCAAAATTTTAGATAGTAAGCTGATTTGTTTTGATACCCTTAAATGGTTTTGAAAATTCTATAAATAAAATTACTTTTCGGGACGAGTTCCATGGCATAACAGCGTAGCTATCCGGTTATCTTTAAATGTAACGGTATTATAACTTCATTTTTTGTTCGTTATTTAAACAATATAGATATTATACAAGATCTTTTTCTTGATTATTCAATCTGAAAGAAAATAATACCTACTAATGATGAGGTAATGAAACTGCTTTGAATTTATGACTTGAATTTCATCTATTTTGTAACTAAGGATAGTTCCAGAATTGAAGAGAAAATTTGCAATATTATTAAATTGAAGTTTCTTAAATTTTAAAAACTGCATGAACTTAAGTTTTGGGCAAATATATATTAAGGGAAGATCTCAGCTGAATGTTTAACTTATTAAAATTCGATTAATTTTTAAAAATCGGTTCAAGGTGCAAATTTTCTCCATTCTAAATTTATCCGCCCCAAAATTGACTTCTAGGATGTTGAGTACAAAAATATACCACATAAATATTATTTAATTGTAAGTAGAGATTATATTACATAATATTTTCCATTTCTTGATATGCCTATTTTACTGTCTCAAAAAAAAATTCTTGAGTGTTTGAGGTAATTGTGATTAATTTTTATAGCATCATCTAAATATTCATATAATAATTTAATAAAAATATTTTTTTAAAAATCAGATAGTTACTTTGATTTCTAATGAGACGTAATTGGATGTTTTTATTCTGCAATTTGGTTGAGAAAAAAATAATGGTGTCTATCTGAATGCAAAATGTTACAATGAATTATTTGTTAATTACTATTTTAGAAAAACTTAAATTTGTATAATATCGGAATTCAATATCTTTAAAAAATTTATATTATATATCACAAATATGTACTGTTGCTTCCAATCCTAGTAAGTTCATTCCCAGGAAAGATCATTTTACAATCAACTATTTCAGGTGCTGATCGGGTAATTGCCAAGTCAGTGACCTGGCGACCATTTGGCGACCATTCAGGCGCAAATTTGGGGACTTTAGCAACAAAAAAGATATTACTGGAACTTTCTATAATTTTAATGATTCATCCAATAGGAAATTTAATACGCTTGATTGGCCTATAACTTTCTCGGCTTGTCTTCCGGGTACTGTAAATGCCGGCAGTCTCAAGCTGCAATCAGTTATGAATTGATTTATGAAACAAATAGTACACCGTATCGAGTCGTCGTGAGGATAAAGAATCTATAAGCTTTGTGTGGAGTTCAAGCGATTGCTGAACTGAGTTGCGTGTCGAGCCCTAGTGTTTATTGTGGAAGAGCATCGAGTCGTGTGTACAGTAGCCAGTCACGTGGAAACACATCGACAGTTTCATACAGCTAAAGCGAGGAGACAGTGGAGAATTCCAGACATTAAGATTTATCGTAGAGTGAGGCTGTGAAAGCTCTCTACAGTTGCTGAATTCTGTCTGGCCGTTTTGTGTTCTCTGGTTGTTACCAAATATTATTTGTGGGCTACTATTTACTTTGATGTGCTGTTGTGTGTTGCCTGCATACGTTTCGCATATATTTGTTGTCTTTGTATTGTAATTTGTATTTGTATAAAGAAGACATGCTACAAACCAAAAGGGATTGATGTTTAGGATGATTATAGCGAATATCGCTAGGCCCGAACTCCGAATCTTCAGGTTGCCGAGTAACATATCCGTTGGGCCAGAAGTGCACTTCAGTCCGAGGGATGTTATCTGGCTTAGATTGCAATCACCACAGAGTATCCCCCAGTGAGGTTTGGCGAACGATACTTATGTGAAGTGTTGGTGGTGATGTTAACCATTGTCGTATTTAATCCGCGTCTAGAGCTTTGAGTCGCCGATAGAGGGCGCCACGACAGTAGAACGAAGCTATGCGCGAGGGTTGCTTTAATCCAAGGGTCGGTCGCCGGGTTACCATTTTAGGAGGTTATAGCGGATGACGCTAGGCCCGAATTCCGAATCTTCAGGTTAGTAGCCGAGTAACATATCCGTTGGGCCAAAAGTGCACTTCATTCCGAGGGATGTTATCTGGCTTATATTGAAATCACCACAGATGCATTAAAAAGCATAAAACAAGTGAATCTAAAGGAAAGTGAGTGAAAACGATTTTTCATCATTAGTGCCTCCTAAAAATACCATTCTAAAAAAAAGAACTATATTTTAAAAAAAATAAAATTTTATTTTTTGGAGTTTATAAATTATTTTGTTCGGCAGTATTTATAATTTATGGCAAAGTAGAAATTCAGGTCGCCTTTTTCCTCTCATGATGTCAAAATACCGGAGAAATTTGGAATCAAGACATAAAAAGAAAATTATTGTAAGGGGGAAACAACTTTTTATGAAAGCTAATTCAACTAGAAATAATGGCTTTAGAAAAACTTGCGAACTAATCAAAACTATGTGTTAAACTGTGCGTAAGTTCTATTTTAGTGAAAGTTTAGGAAAAAGAAATATAAAAGTCGTTAGAAATTAAATGGAAAAAATGAAATAGAAATGTTCGAAATGGAAGAAAATAAAATATTATGTTCAAATTCACTGAACAAAACATTTTATCAGAAACGAACTTAACGGAAGATTTAGTCTTTAAAAATGTGCCAATCTATTTGTGAAATTTTATTACTCAAAATTTTAATAAAAGAACTATACACATTCCTTGCTATAGGATATTAGATTATTTTTTTTAAAAAAATAAATTTTATTTCTGTAGATTAATTATCATGAATTTAATCTTGATATTTTTACTAAATAAAAAAAATGTCTAAACATAGGATTTTGAGAAAAACACAATTTAAATGCTAAAAGTCAAATTTGGATTAATATAAAGATTGCAAAATCTATATTTTAAGAAATTATTTTTCATTAGGCTTTAAAAATATTTATTGATAAAAAATTTCTAATTACAACCATGAACATAAAGCACAAACTATTTGAAGCAATTAGAATTAATAATTTTATTTACTTCTATAAATCCTTATTTCATAATAATATCTGTAATTCAGATTATAATTTTATACCAACACATAATAGAAATAGACCTATTTATCATATTATTTGTAAATAGCTGTTCTTTATAGTGGTTCATGATCAACTGTGTTATTAAATCACTACTTATTATCAAATTTCAATGTGAATCATATGCTATTCTTAATAACCAGGAAATCAATTCGTACATTAAAAAATGTCATAATTTATCAAATAAATCTTGGAATTTAAATGCTATAAAAGACAACTACCCAGTAAATAACAAATCAATTTTTTATGTATTAACATATTTAAGGTCAGCATTAATACAAAAGCAAGGATACACATATTTTAAAATAATTAAATGGTAGCATATTTTTCCAGTTCATTCTGGATATTTTTATCGAAGTTTCAAGAAGGATGAATGGCATAAATATAATATCCTACTGATCTGAGGGAAAATTCAGTCTTCGGGAAAAACTATAAGCGATACGTCGTAAAGATTATACATAGAAGAAGCCCTGAATTGTAAGAAAATTTCAATATAAAATCAAATACAACAGTAAAACTTAAATTTTGTGGGAGTTATGTAAAATAAATAACCTGAAGTTGATTTTAGACAAAAAAAATAGTATACGATGCATTTAAAGGCTAGTATGCGAAATGTATATTGTGCCTCAATTATACCTTAGGAAAAAGTTATTTCATGTGAAATATAAATAAACTTTATTTTAAAGCATATAAGGAGGGACAAAATATTTATCTGAAATTCTATTTTAAAATTGTAGACAGTATATAAAAAAAGAAATAAAATCTTATATCCATTCAAATAATTATTCAATATTTTCATACTCATATTATCCGACTAAATGGTATTCTAATAAAAGGAAAAAGAATTATAAAAACACTATTACATCATTATTTAAAGAAACTGAGAGGATTTCTTATGTAATTTACAGCCCACATTTTATGATCATAACAGCCTACAGCCTCATAATGCATGATCAAAGTTCTCTACCTTTTTAAACTAAAAAGAGCTCATTAATAAATATTAATCTATTATTTTCATGCTGTCGATTTTAGAATAAATGTATGATTAAAGTTATATTTGCTTACAAAAGGTACTTATAAAATTGATTTTTAATATAATAATTTTTCATTTGTTAAATTTAATTTTTAATATTCTAAATTTTAAAATAATTAAACAGAAAAAAATTGTAATGAATTTTTAAGCAAATATTTATATAACTAACTTTGCCCTCTCAAAACAAAAACAAAAAATCCATATTAAGTTCTAATTTTTGCTATTATTACATTTTTAAACATATTTCCAGTTTGTGTAAATTTATTTTGAGTAAAGACTCTTATCAGAGAAATTCTTTTCCGTTGCAATTTTTCTTTTCTTCCTCTAAAATATTAGTTGAGAAATATTATTACTTTCATTAGAAAATAATTTTCATCCATGCAGAAATTGCTGTCGTAATTTTCTAGCTTTTGAGTTTTTTTTTTATTTATTGAAAATTACGTCCGTTGCCTGTTACACGAGATTATTTAATCCGGCTTTATAGGGAGCAAATATTATGTAATAAAGCTTAAGATTTTACGCTTATCTAAATTTCTGTCAACTTTCTTTTCAACAAAGAATTTTGTTAAAATTTATGATGTAGAAAAGCTTAAAGTACTTGAATAGAGAGAAATTATGTTGTCAATTTGCATCAAAATTCTTTCACTCCCCCAAATTTTATGCTTATATTATAGCTTAATAAAATTTCTATATCAGAATTTTCTTTAATTTTCAGATTATATTCCCTATTTCAGCTCTTTGAAGTAATTAACTTTGTATATTTTATAATTTTAAAGGTATTTTTGTGAATGCATAAGTTTTAATATATATTTTGTATGTTTGGAGAAATTTATAATTGATGGATGATAAATTTTTATTTCCAAATATGTTTGAAATATTATGAAAATATATAAAATTGTAATTAAAAAACTTTATTTCAGTAATCACTTGTCTTAATTCTATAGATTATTTAAACATTACATTACAGAGACAAAAAAAATCTTGTCGATTTAGTCATAAAATATTCGAAACTTTAATTTTTATGTAATGAAAAGTTAATAAGTTTTTAACATAATAATTTATGATTTTACAAATTTTTGTTTATACTTTAAGGTGGAATATTACCAAGATTACAAAATTTTAAAATTTCAAAAATGAAAAGGAAGTCAATGCTTTATAAATGATATGCTTCAATAAAAACTGACATGAATTAAAAATTTGGAATTCCCGCTTTGAAAGAGCAGTATAATGGAAAAAATGAAATAGTAATACAAATAATTTGAGCTCAAGCAACATTAAAATTCGCAATTTCTATCAAAAGTAGAATATTTCGGATTTTCCACCTCCTTAGCGTATTATATTTTATAGGTAAAACTCCATTTCTGCTATCAAATTATATCAAATCTGAATAATGTAATGCAATGTAATATTAATGTTAGAAACTTATTTAAATTATTTAGTACTAAATATTGTCCGTTTTCACTCAACAATAAATGCATTAAATAAGAGTAACAATTAATTTTGGATCTAAATAAAGTAGTAAATTTTGTGAAACAATACACTTAAAAATTAAAGGTCACACTATCAAGTATATATAAATAATTAAGAAAAATGAGCCCAGAAAAGGCATGTATGTAGTTCTGAAATTCTTCAACTGATTTCAAATTGCATAAATATGATCATTTTATTTTTTACTCTTTCTTAAGACAAGATATTAAGATAAAAATTTGTAGTAAAACTTTGGAACTGTTACATATTAAGAAAATGGTAAGAATATGAATATTCTTATTTTATTGTCAAGTCATTTTAATTTGATAAAATAACTTGAATGAAATAAAACTGTTGAACATATTTATATCATTAGATACTGATAAATAAGTATATCAAAGTCAAGGCTTCACATTCGTGATAATAATAATATTGTCTCAAATAACTCTAAAGAATTAATCCTTTAAAAGCAATATATTAAAAAACTCTCATCATTAAAAATCGCATAAATGAAGTTACTTATCCTTACATTTTTTTTATTCCTGAAAAATGTTTCCTGGCTTTAATTGTTTCATATTACATAGCGACTAGCCTGTCCATCTACCCCTTGAAAAACTTAAGTATCCCCCTCTAAAATTTCAAATGATTATAAAAATTCTGAAATTCGTGTCTCTATTTTTCATATTTCGTTCCCCGTGGAATATAAGACTTGTTTCTAGGTCCATTTTCTTGAAATGCCTGAAATAAAATGCAACTGTTAAAGTAACAGATAAATTTTTTCTCGCACTCAGACTTCAAATCATATCTCAACTATAGTATTTTAAGGGTACGATCTTCTTTCGACAACTTTCGAAAAACTAACAACCTGAATTCCATCACTACAAGATTACCATCTTCCAAGACCTTTTTCTCGTTGCTTTTATTTCAGTTTATAATGATTAGATTTCGCCGTAGAAAATAAATTCAAAAGTCAAGTATTGGATATAACATAACGTCATCTTGTGCTCCAAGTGTTCATAACTCTGAATTATCTAACCAGTTGGATGAGCACAAGATGGAAGAAAAAGAAGAGGAAACAAAAAAAAGAAAGAAATGGCAAACCTTCCAGGGATCTCAACACATAATTCCATCTGTGTCAAATCCTACATTTAATTTTTTTGATGAAGTGATAATTTAATTAAGAAAAAATAATACCTAAGAATAAATGATAACAATTGCCCAAACTTACAGAGAATGCTGTTGTTCACAGGCTTTGCATTTTGAGCCGTTAGTTTTGAGTAAACTTTAAAGAGTGAATTGCAGAGAAAAAATTTCATTGTAAAACATCCATATAATAAAATCTCATTAAATAGCATCGTCAACATCTATATAACATTGAACTGTAAATTTAGAAAAAATGATCATTTGATCATCACCTACCAGTTGTAAATTATTTGTGAAGAAAATTAAAATTGACTTTTCTTAACAATACATTCAGAAATCCACGTACCTTGCACACACAAAAGTATGTCATGGGGGGAATGAGATAAGTTTTCAAAAGCAGCAAAGACCATCTAGTGGAAATGAGCATTTTATAGATTGTAAAATGAAAAAAATTTTGCTCCAAGGAAATGAATGAATCACTCACAAAATAGTTTTGAATGTACTGAGAAATTACAAAAAATATTTTTATGTTAGTAGTTATGTTTAAATAAATTCAAGTTTATAACAATAATATTGCAAGCAAATCTGCCCTTTTGAAGAATTAAATTTTACTATATCATGTAAAATTAGGAATCAACTAATATAAATTAATAATAATGTTTAATAAAAAGGAAACGTTAACTTATTCTTAAATTACTTTCTCTACAGACCTATAGATAATTGAAAGATATTGGGACAAATTTATTCTACCATTTTTTAATTCAAATAATTTGAAATAGAAATTTGTATTTTTAATGATTTTTTTTGAATATATTTATTGAACTCTAAACAACTATTTTTTTAAATATGGATTTCAAAAGTATTTTTGTTTTATAACAAATGAAAAAATTTCACAGTCGGTAAAACATTGGAATTAAAAAATATTCATTAGGCATTACTTTGAATTAATATACTTAGTTTTTTCAAAAAATATAAGATATATTCAAATATGTGCTAAAATAATTTTTTGATTAAAACAAAATAATAAATTTATTTTTTTAAAAATTAGTGATGTTAAATGATAATCCTGCTGTATCTCAAAGTGTTAATTTCAATCACATTCGTAAAATTCTCCTTTGAAATTAAAAAAGACAAGAATTTTAAGAACCACGAAATGCATAATATTTAATTTTTCTATAGTTGCTAATTAATTAATTAAAGATCATTGCATGTCATTGTATGCCAAAAATTAAATTAAACAAAAAATTGATCGATACAGAAATTATCTCAAAAAGTCATAAGAAATATTTAAATATCTGTTAAATAATCTTTTTGTGATTGAAGATTCAACAATAGATTTATTGAAAATTATAATTAAAAAATGGACCCTTGATTGTTATTTTACCTCGAGCAAATTTAATGTCTAAATAACTTGCTGTAAAAAAATTTATCTCGCATGAAATTGAACACCTGTTTTTCCAGACTTTGATTTCGTTATATTTCTCAACTGGAAAAACGATTAAATCTATAGAATGTATCTTTTTTTAAAGAATTTGTGTCTTGTATTTCACTTTTCTATTTTCTTTTCTTTTTTTAAAGAAAAAAACAACTTTGGAGAATTCTTTTCAAAAATCCAATTATTTTTCATTTAATTCTCTATCTTTGTTCATTTTGAGCTGATCGTATTTCTCAAGCTATTTGAACTTTTGTTTTTCAAAATACCGTTGTTTTTTTCATGATCTGGAAAAAGGATATTCGATTTCTTTATAAATTCCACTCTATAACTAAGAGTTTTTTAATCAACTGATTTCAGATTTATATTTTTTTAAAATCCTTTCCGAGGTTCTCTTAATTATGATGAAGCAAAATTTAATTTTTTTTTAGTCCTTTGTCTTTTTTTATATGACATTATTATTAATTTCTACTTTTATATTACAATATAATGATTTTTACTGCTTGTTGATCTGATGATTTCAATTATAATTCTGTAAAATAACTGGTTAATATTTAATTCCCTAGAAGTATTTATTTCTGTGCAATAAATCTCCCTTTAAAGGAAAATTGTACAGTTTCAATGATAATGGAATAAATGTTTCGGGAATATTATGCTGTCTACTATGCTATCTTTGACATTAAGATTTTCGTTGAAAATAATTTTTGTACAGATTCAAAACAAAATTTCAACGTGACATAAGAAAACATTCCAGAAGAATTATAATCTGAAGCATTTGATTGTTAGTATGTTATCACAAAAGTAATATTATAAAATAAGGGATCTTTATAGCAACAACAAATTCTTCAACAAAATGTTAAACAGTTTTTTTTTCAAAAGTTGCATTACTTTTCTAGAAGAATAGAGAACTCTTATTTTAAACAAAAAAACTACTTGGGTAAATAAGTCCCTCTAATCGATTTTCTCAAATTAGGTAGCTTTCCCAGTTCCAGTAAACTTTGCTAAACGGAAGATTTCGACTAAAGTTATTTTATTTTGACAAAGAAATACGTATTTTGATACTGGATATCTAACATAGAAGTTGAGTAATTTAAATAATATTTAGCGTACAAGTATGATAAATAACAAAAAATTATATTCTAAAATTTTTCACATAAAAATTCTGTTATTTCTCTTCATTAAAATAGGAAATATATTATTAAGTTTAATAGAATATATACGGATAACGCACTTAAAAAGAGATGTCCAGAAAATCTCTGTTCTTTTACAAGTGCATGATCCTATATTCAACAGACTAGTAAGAATCTACTGCATTCCTTTTTCAGCATTTTAAGTTCGATATGCAGGAAAAAAAATAAAAATAGGTTGCTACTAAACCAGTATATATTGTTAACTTATTTATAGGGTCTTGTGTAACTTTCTTGATGCCAAATAAATACGAATTAAAGATTTACAGCTGCGTTCTGAAGCCACTGCATTATTTAGAGAATAAATATAGTATATTAAGTAAAATTAGACAAAAATCAATTTTAAAATTCGCAACTGGAAAAAAGTAAGAGAAAATTACTTTAAAAAATAAAATGAATTGCATTACCTAAAAAATTATTTTTATCTTATAAAATCTATTACATTTTAATAAATTTTGTAGATGGAATAATAATTTTGTTCCCATTTTTTCTACTGTAAATGACCTTGAATTTCCACTTTTAAACCTGCTGAGAAAAAAAAAGAAGCTATATTTTTCTTAATGAATGCATATTTCATAGACTAGATATAATACAGGCGAAGGACTTGTCAATTAACTTTTTTGGAGTTAAGTTGTATGTATCTATATTTTGACTACCTGCATCGATCCAAAAAGTATCGTTTAAAAAGTGTGTTTCTTACAATGCCACAAAAGGTGGTGTTGCAAAAGGTAAGAATTCGGAGGATGCAAGCCTGGTATATTGTGAGTGTGTCTGCCATATGTAAATATATCATTTTATGTTGTAATTCTCCAATATCTTAATTTCATATTGCTGTAATACATGAAGATATCAGCTCTTATTTGCTTTCCTGTGAAGTTAGGTTTGCAATAGCGCATTTAAAAAGAAAAACTGTTGTAGCAGTTGAAATGCATTCTCAAAAGTAGTGCTGCGTAGATAAGCGTAACACCCACCCGAATGTAGAAAATACCACCAAACAACTTGACAGAAATTATGGCTAAAAACTGTTTAGTCATCTCTCTATAAATTTCTTATTTAAACTTTCGCTTGGATCAATTCCTATACAACACTTTTTCCTAGAAAAGAGTCAATTCTCACTTGTGACACTTGTCTTGCAGACAAGGGCCACACACTTGTTCCATTTTCAAGCAGCAAACTTCTATGACAATGAACTAAAAAACGTTCATTTTAATATGAAAATTGTTATAAATCCGGTTGTTATTATATTGCGAAGTAGCTTTAGTATTTCTGTATCTTTTGCAAAGGATATGTGCTGGTAATTATGTTGTTATCTTCTTACAGGCCGTGTAATAGCTCACTTTCTAGATCTCTATATTAATAAAAGCCTCTTCTAATACGCATAAACTTCAATATAATTCATGCTTTTATAAATTAATGAATCAATTACATTGGAAATTAAAATTTATAAACAATTTATAACAGAAGGCTATAACTAAGAAATTCAAATTAAAGACTGCATAAAAAGTTTAAGCGATAGGTTTAAAAAATTGATGTGGATATTTGTTTATCACTTAATTTAAATCTTAAGTTATTAGAATATTTGCTTAGAAATAAATGTTTGATTATAGTATTTAGTTTCGATATTTAGTTATTTATTAGATTATTTCCTTATAAATGAGTATTTGCATGTTTATTTTATATGTAAACAATAGTTGTTTCACCTTCTAATATTTTGGCTATATAAGTGATAAGAAAAGATAAAACAACATTGGCCACTAGAGTAAAAAAATTCCGAAATTTATTTTTTATGTAGTAATTTATATCTATACAATATTATATATTTATAATGTATTAATATATATTTTTAATATGTATTATAAATCTAATATATATTTTAATGAAAAAATATAAAGCTATTTTATATAGAATTCTATATAATTTACAGAATTCTAATTTACTAATATTGCAGTAACAAGATACATTCAACAATACATTCAATAAAGTGCCAGTTAATGAATAATTATTGGCTTTCATTCAGAATGTTATTTGCTTCTGAATGAGTTATGATTTGCGAAAGTTGTGTTTTTCAACAAAAAATTTCAGTATCAACGAAAAATATTTTTTAACGCCAACAGGAAATGTTTCTAAAAAGTTTGAAAGCACTCTAAAATCAGACTTTAGAGATACAAAATCGATCGAAACTATATTTTCAGGAATTTTAAAATGCATTCGAAACAAAAATAAATGGATAAGAGAAGGATGCAATCTTTTTGAAAAGTTGAAGAGATTGAACAAACCTAAAACCTTTTTCCAGACCAGAAATCTGAAGTCAAACAACAATAAAATGTTTCTAAATCGTGGAAATGAATCGCTCCCTCTAAGGATTCCAAAAGAAATTGCACTCGGATTTTTATACTCTTGAAACTTCTTTTTAAAAAGTAGAGAATGTTAGAGAAACAACTCTGGCAATAAAAGTGTAACATCAACAACACTTTACTGAAATATATGCAGGATTAATTTCATTGAAGAAAAAAAAAGAATCATTTACTTTTTATTAAGGAATTGTATATAATAAATAAATAGAATAAAGAATTTTTCAGCATTACAAATGCAAGTATTAATTTGTAAATTTTAATAGAATTACGGCATATACTATATTTGCTTTTGGTAAATTATTTTGTCAGCATTGAATTTTCTCGATTACAAAAGATTAACTAATTTAATTTTTCTTATTTTTGTTTACAGAACAACATTTTAAAAGGGTTTCACAAAAAGCCAAATGAATTTTAAAATGATTTCTTAATAAAAATTCATGTTTTGATTAACTTTTTTTCTCTGTTAAAAATTCCTTTAGTCATTTTTTTAAACTTCTGAATAAATCTTTGATTGATATCTTTTAGATTTTTCAGTTAATGAATACAATTGTTTAAATCCTTTCATTTGGAAGACAGATAAAAGAATTTGTTGCCAAATACTGAAATTATTTATTTGAAATAATAATTATTTTTACTTTACATTTGAATTACTTTAAAAAAAGTAAATTTACCTTAAAGATTGAGATTAAAAACAGAGAAAGATATAAAAAACAATTCTAAATTTCATAGATATATGAAAGTAAACCCATCATTATATTAAAATTGTGATAAATCAGTTTTAAATCAGGTCCTGGTTAGTAAAATATTTCTGAAAGGTTTTTAGGCATTTTTATTCCATATGAAATTTATAACGATTAATTATTTTCTTCTTTCTTTTTAAGGAGTTGTAATTGTTGAAATATCCATTTTGTTTTGAAATAATAATCTGTTACTAACTCATAATTTCCTTTTTTTCCCAATTCATTTATAATGTTAGTATTTCTGAATTTTTTCTTGAGTTACAAAGAAATTTATTATTTTAATATACGAGGCATATTCGGAAAGTAAGTACCGTTTCATTATACTGCCGCTGCAGCACTGCGATCGGCGTTCTGCGCATGCGCACCAGTCTTCCTTGTTCACTGACTCTCAACTGACGCCATTTTGGACGCTGTAGGTTGTGTTTCCAGTTCGCTGTGCTTGTTTAAAATGTTTAAGACAATTACTGATCCCGCCGACTGTGAGATTCGTTCTGTTATCCGTTTTTTAAACGCAAAAAATGTGAAACCGGCTGAAATTTACCGTGAAATTAAAGAAGTGTATGGTGAAAACGCGATGAGTGATGCAATGGTGCGGAAGTGGGTTAGAATGTTTAATGAAGGTCGAAAAAATGTTCACGATGAGGCTCGGAGTGGTCGGCGTTCTCTTGTCAATGACGATCTGATACGGAAAGTTGATGAAAAAATCAAAGAGAACAGACGATTCACAATAACGATGCTTTCAGACGAATTTCCACAAATTTCACGTACTGTGTTGTACGAACTGTGTTTATCATCGTTGGCGGTAAGTTTCTACGAGGAAGGCATAGGAAAACTCGTCACTCGCTACGACAAGTGTTTGAACATTGGTGGAAACTACGTAGAAAAATAGTTTAAGGTTTGGTCTTTCATGTAATAATAAAATTTGTTTGAAAAAAATGTTTTGTTCTATTTATTAAAAAACGGTACTTACTTTCCGAATATGCCTCGTAAAACAAAAATAGTGAATCAAGGATGTAAATCAATCAGGATTATTAGTTTCCTACCATACTTAATTCGAAAAAAAATATCAGCATATAAGTGAAGATTTGGTTTTCAATGAATATAAATTGTACATTTGTTTATGCTATATCTATTATTTTATTCATTTTTTGGGTCAATTCTTTGATGAATTTCTTTATTCAATCATTAAACATGTAGTTTCAGATAGAAAGCATTTTGTTCGTTATCAATAATTCTTCCAGTTTTGGCAATTAAGACTAAATAGCTCTTTCTATACAACAGAAAGAATTTTGGAAATTTGCTAATGATGTATTCTAGTTAAAAATTCTTAAAGATCAAATAGTTTGATTTAGGATTTGGTGTTTAAAATTCTTATCATTAATCAGCAAGTATGTTTCAGTTTTCTTTTAAAATGAAACAAGCTGGAAATATGATGATATCATAAATTGGAACTTTTCAAAAGGAATTTCTATGGAAATTTGAAAAATTTCAGATGGAAATCTTTAAACCCCAGAGAAATTTAAAGACTTTAACTAGAACAAATAATATCTCATTAAAATATATCTTCCAGCTTTCAATTTTTATTTTAGTTTAATGACGAATTTCCCATTCTTTCACTTCAAAAGATTCTAAGTTTTCTCAATAATTTTCCTTGAAACGAACTTGCAATTAATAGATAGCAAGATCGAGCGGCTATCTTATTATATATTATAATATGATATCATATATAATTTTCAAAATGTCAAAATTTCTAATAATTTTTCATTGTTTAAATAGTGTAATAATTTTATTATCAAACTGAGGTTTCAAACTAACTTCCGAAACAATTAAGTGGAAATTAATAATAAAGTCGGATATTATAACACTCCTTTAATTTAAAAATTGAAAGGAACTGATATTTTTCTGTGATTTTAAACATGTTTTTCTTCAATTGTGATATATTTCAATGATGATTAAAATCATTTATAATAAAATAATTCTGGTATTAAATTTTGTTGCATGGCATCATTAGTACATATACATGAAATTTTTTTTTTTCTTTTTCTATTAACATCTTTAATTTGTATATTTTTTCAAAAGATTTCATAACTATAATCAAATATTCGTTTCATGTGAACAATCTAAAAATATGCAAGTAAATTTATCACAAATTTAAGAAAATTCTGAGCTCTCCATAGAGATTATGATTATTATACATTAATATATTCCATTCTAAATCACATTAATGAAGTAAAAGTATTAAAAAAATTGAAAATATTTCATAATTACCAATTAAAGAAATGATTGTTTAAAAATAAAAGTAATATATTTATCAGCCTTAAAAATACAAGTTTTTTAAGATATTAATATTCAATATATCAAATCACTTCATATATATTTTTAGGAAATAAGACTGTATTTTTATTTCATCGGAAATAATACTCAGTATAATTATATTATAGAAAACTAAGAACATATTGGCTATTTAAATTTTTTATGGCGCAAAAATTAATATATCAAAATACTACTATTATTAACAAAATCATTTTTTTTTAATTTTCACTTTTATACTTTGTTCTGAGTGTATTAATTTTTCTATATTATGCTTATGTCTGAGTTTTTTTTTTTAATTTTTCTCTCCTATGATTTTGTCTGATTCAGTTGTTGAGTCTTTATAATTGACTCTGAAAAGGTATGGAGAATAAATCGCACGTGAGTAGCTCCATGCAAACAGTACTTATCAAGAAAAAAATGCAAAATGATAAAATAAATTTTGAAATATAAAATAATAATATACTTATAAGTTGCTGCTTTATTATCCATACAAATAAGAATGGCTTTCCAAAAGTTTTAGAAACTGCTAATATTTTGATTTAATTAAATGCTGCTGCTAAAGTCGTGTTTTTGAATTATCTTAATAATAGTGCATTAAAATCTCTCAATAGGTAATTTAAATAAAAAGTAATAAAAATGATCCGGCATCCAAATGAATCAAATTTTGTAAAAAAATATTGCAGAAAATATTTTTTTAAGGAATTTTAAAGAGTAAAATGCTTTTATTCTATAAATTTCCTTTTAATAAAAATATTTTTTAAATATTAAATCTGCAATATAATGGCTTAGTTATCTGTTAAAATGCATCTTATATTTGTAAATTCCTGTATCTGAAAACATTTTCTTAAGAGTTTTGACTATACAAGTAAATTAAATATCTAAATAATTATTTACAATTTTATTTTAATAATGTAATGCAAATCAGGTTGAGAACAAATATTAAATAAAGATGACATTAATTGGTTGGTGAATCCACATATTATATACAAAATTAAATAAATTAATGAATTTACACATTGAAAGAAGATGGATTTCTGCAATTCCCCAATAGTTTTGCATTAGTCAATATGCTCTCTCAATATTTTTAGCCACAATAATATTGCAGTTTATATTGTTAGTTTTAATTTTCAAAGTTCTATTGTTAGATTTATGAAAAAATATCACATTAAATAATAAATATATCGTATTAACAAACTCTTTGCCTATATATATATATATATATATATATATATATATATATATATATA
>JAOUZG010032859.1:4929437-4962071 GCA_026289955.1 Argiope argentata | reverse complement strand
TATATATATATATATATATATATATATATATATATATATATATAAACTTTTTAAAACTTTCATTTTCAGTTTCTCTAGCTTTCAAACAAAGTTTTGGAGCTCAATCAATTTTGAGATAAAATAACAGCTATAATGTCATAGTTCTGCGTCAACATTTGGAAAACGTATTTGCTTTCAAAGAAACAAACATAATAATACAATGCTGGCAAAAGCAGGTAAAAAATATATGTGATTAAAAGATGTTGATGAATATTGCCATTTATGCTTTGTTCATTACCTACGCGATTTCGAGCTTCGATTACTCGTTGCTTTCAATTATTTAAAGCACCTTAACGAAAATACGAGAAAAAATTCTTTTCTCGGAATTTTGTTAATACCTAGAATAAAGCATTTTCTTATTCTTCTCATGCTTTTTAAACTCTTATAGTTAATACGCCTTTATAATTAATAAATATAATTTTAACGCAATAGTATCAGAAAAAGTCCTGAAAAAATTAAATTATTGGAATAAATGAAGATTAAACTTACAAGACATAAAAAATATTTTATAGAAAAGATAAGACCAATAGCAATTTTATTTAACAATAAAATGTTTGATCCATAAAGAACATCACCCCCTTGGCACACTTTCCAAAATCGCCAACTCCCCGAGCTCTTGTGTCTTATCTACCGGAGGAAGATATCCTCCAACGACAACATCGTGTTACCATATTTGGCGCTATATATCCTTGGCGAAAAGGGGATTATGCTCTCTCCTGTCGCACCAATAAAATATTCGGATTACGCATTTGAGCATAAGTATTAGAAATGAAGACAATTTATGGCTTATCTAAAATTGTAAGCTAATTTCATTAAATGCTTTCACCTTTATCAAAATAAAATGAGAGCTGTTAGTCCTGAAAAGATTATTTTAGAATTTGAAAATAGATATTTTTATAAGAAATAAACTAAGATTAAATATATTAAATAAAAGTTTTTAAAAACTTTAAAAAAATATTACCAAGAGATGAACAAACTCATTAATACTGAATAAGACAAATAGCATGTTTCAATATTATAAATACTAAATATTTTAATGTGTCCAAAGGTTTTCTTATCTGTATTTGATACACCATTTTCTTAGATATAATACTTTGTCCTTTTCAATTGCATTTCCTTTACTTTATAATTTTTGACCAGTTTTACCTAATTTTCATATATGCAATATTTTCTTATATTCATAGCCTGATTAAACTGGCAAGATTTAAAAATTTAATCATACTTGTTGTTGGTGATGGATATGGTTTCATTTTAACTGCATGTGGGGCGCAGTTATCCAAGGTAGGCTTTTGCACCATCAAAACTCTGAAACCAAACTTTTAAACAGATATATTATATAAAAGTTAGGTATTCAGCAGTTTTTTTTAGAATGACAGCAGTGGACAAATAAAAGTCTCCATAGATTGGGTAAAACAAAATAAAAATTTAAATCAAACAATTTATTAAAAGGAAATAAGAAACATGAACTATTTGCAAGTATGAAGAAAAAAAACTCGCATAAATATAGACGGTCATTATAGGACCTGAAATCACCACAAACATTACATAATAATACTTATTTATATCATCGCTTAATTATTATACATGTGTAATAGCTACGGTAATCGTCTTAAATGTCAAATATGATACCGAATTAAACAGCTGTATGTTTAAAGTCAAGTGAATTATTTTACTGAAATTAATTATTCACATTCTAAAATTCCAAACTAAATGATGAATGATGAAAGCTAATGAAAATTAACCAAACCAAGAATTAACTTAAACTATTGACAAGGATTTATAAAATAATTTAAATAAACTAAATAGTCGATTCTATAATTAAATGTCACTTATCATGGAAACCACACAAGAAATACTTGTTTTCATAGTAAACTATTATCTTCTGTGAAAATGGAATGGAAACAAGCATTATTTTGTAATCTCAGCTCTTTAAATAAACTTGACATTTTCCAAAAATTTATTGTTTAGATTCTTATGATAGAACATATCAAATCCAACTGCATACAATTACATGAAATTGATTTCCAAGTCCCAAGTTTCTTAATGATTGCCAAAAATATAAAAGAATAAATTTCGTCATGCTCGTTAGTTTGATTGCTCTAAAAAGAAACGGTTACGAAATTTTTCGCTTCGCTGTACGTGATCATATTTGCGTATATTTTGCGCAAATATTCATTAAACGGAAATCTTGTCTCGAAATAGCATTTTCTTTAACGCAGAAATCTGCATTGAGAAACAGCATCAAGACCTTTAAAGCCAAATAATTTCCCATTGCTTCTGAAATTACTTTCCTAATTCTCTTGCTGTTTGCGCTCTTAAGCGCTTGATGGCATAAGCGCATAAAAATCGTTTTTACGAGATTAAATAAGGATGCAGGGGAAATTATGAAGATTTCAGGCGATATTTTTGCTTTAATGACTTGAAGGAAGCATTTGATTTCTTTATCTTTGTATCGTCAATTTTATAAATTATATAATAACAATCATTGTTTTTGTATTAAATTTTTCCAGAGAAGGATTTGAGTAAATTTCTTGGTATTTTTACTTTTATTAACAACAAATAATCTTATAAAACTATTTCATTTTTTTCCTTGTATATCTTGAGTGTTAGTAATTTGAATAATTTCAGCACATGATTTCTTTAATGCTATTCCCAATTTTGATTTGGTTTTATCCTAATTTTTGTTATTCTTAAAATTTGGTTCTTAATCTGACTTCGATTGAAAATCATCTTACAATATAACAAAAAATAAGAAACCATTCCAGCTAAAACTTGGAGTGTAAAAAAATAATTAAAACTCAAAATGTCCAATATTTACAATACTCGAAATTGGGATTTATATCTTTAGATATTGTTTCTGGTCATTGAGTACTTAACTAACAAAAATTGCATAAATTATTGCAATAGTTCTTACCTATTTACTGTCATGCTTATTTTCATGAAAGTAGGAAAGAATATATTGTTTTGAGTATTAATAATTTTTCAAATAATTGAAAAATCTAAATAATCATTCTTCATTAAATATAAATATTATTAATTTTTGGCCTTAGCCAAGTTTTAAAAAAGTTACTACGATTACTTAGCTGTCACAATTAAAGAAAAGTAGAAAATTAGTAATTACTAAACACATGTAGATTATTCACCTGAGTTAAAAATTATAGCAGCTTGGAAGTTGTTTATATTTTTTATAATTTTATAGTAATATACAGATATATTAGGCAGAATTTCAGCTTTAATATAAAGTATATTACCTTAAATTAATAATGCTGTAAGACTTTACAAATATGCCTTAAAGTATGTACTTTTGGTTAACTTGTCGAAGACACTCCTACTGAAATTTAGAAATCATTAACTGAATAATAATTTAAACTTCTAACATTCTGTATATGTGTGTTATAGTAATAAATATAGTAATTTTTTGTTCGATGACTTTGGTAAAATCGTATTCAATTCATTAAATTATTTTCCTTCATGAGAAGTTTAAAATTAACATATGAACGAAACAGCTGGAAAGCTCAAGTTATTCCAAATATGAATCGAACTTTTAAAAATATCGACTTTAACCAATTTTAAAAGCGATTTTTTTCAAAAATTCGCTTTTTAAATATTCATTGTTATTTGTATCTGAATACTGAAATTTAGTTTTTTAAGAATATTGAAATGACACCAGCGTGGAACTTAATGCTTGAAAATTGAAAAATATTATAAAGAGACACATCTTAAATGATTTCAGCTCGAGTAAGAGTAGGAAAATTAAATGTATTGATGATAAAATGTAAATTATTATGTATTAAAAAGATTATTAATGAACACTAAACATCACAAATAGATTTCACTGCTTAAAGTATTATGTAGTTTCAGCTACCTCCGAATCATCACATAAAAAATGTCTCAAAAGTCCTCAAACTATTACGATTTACTTATGAAAAACAATAAGTATATCATCCAAATGTCATTAACTTAAGACGTTTCCTTAAGATATTTCAATTTCTTATCTTAAAAAAACATAATTGTTTTATTCTAATTTAATCTGCTTCCTTGGTATCTAGAATTAGTATTGTTACGTAATCTTACAGAAATTCTGGGAATGAACAGTTCTTTAATTATAGACGGCTTTTATTAATACAAATGCAAAAACAACAAATACACATCCCATATGAACACAGGCAACACACACCAACATAGTATAACAAACAGTAGCAGTAATCGGTAGTAATAACAACCACAGCATACAACCATCAGACTGAATTCAGCAGAAAGGGGGAATCTTCGTAACTTCCCTGTATGGTCACTCTTAACGGCTGTAATTCTCCACACTCTCCTCGCTTTAGCTGTATCTCCTGTCAATATACTATTAAATGACTGGCTCTTCCACACATGATTCGATCACTGCTTACACGATAAGCACCAGTTTTTGGCACACAGCTCAATTCAGCAATAGCTTGAGATCTCCACAACGCTTGTTCTTTACTGGATTGATCCAATTATTCATTGTTGACTCTCCGTGATTCAATAATGACGTGTTATGAATCTGAACACGACTGACAGCGGTATGAGACAACCAGTCTTTTACAGTTTCTGGAGATGGGTGGAGAAGGCTCTTAAAGAATCAGGCACATCTAGGTCACAATGGCTCATTCAATAAAATTCTGCCAAATTCGTTGCCAAGTCTATAAATAGCCTTCAAAACCGGAGATCACTGATTTGGCATCCAACAATGCTGGCAAACAGTCTTTCCTGTGATTGAACTAACCGTGCCGGAAATTTATATTCGAGATTTATTGCAATGTACTATAGTTCCATCAGCAAATAACAAAATTAAGTTATAAATATCAATTTAATTTTAAGTACAAAATTTATTTTAAAAATATTAATAGTATGCTTTTAACCTTTAGATTAGTAACGGTTTGAGCTGTATTTTAAACCGCTAGTTAATTTGCTTTACAATAACTGCATAAGAATTGACGACTTTTTTTTCTCTGAATGAAGCTGTTTTCTCCTTTGACAAGGACGTAATTTCTTTCAGTTAAAAAAAACTAATAAAATAATAAAATATCCATACAGAATAAAATAGTATCCAGACATTTATTAATAATAATCTAAGATTTAACTTAAAAAATAAGTTTGTTTGAATATAATAAAAGAATGCATAGTTTGAATATACATTAAACACGAAATTGAAATTAATCAAATAATATAATCAATAACTGAAATTAATGAAACCTATTTAATTACATTTATTTCTTGGGTGATTATATTTATTTATAATTTATAAACTTCAGAAAGAGAATGTTTTTTAAAATAATAGCTTATTTTTAAAAAGTACTTTCACCATTAAATGAAATTAATCACAGCATTTAAATTTCAGTTGTGAAAATAAAGGGAATTTGAAATAAAAGAAAAAAAATATCCACATGTAATACGATAAACGGTATCCCAAATCTAATATAGCATCAAATGTACAAACTTACTCTTTTTTTTTTCTTTTTCTTTTTTAGATGAACTAAATTTGAGATTAATGTGTCCCAATCCATACGTTAAGCGTATTCATCAATAATGTAGACCGTGTTTGTAGACAGTCATTTTGAAAGCATTAATCAAAAAAATTAAATAATAATAGTATCAAAACTGTCAAATTCCCAGTGAAAACTTCTTTTTATCTCTTGAAATAAATGGGCAATTTTTTTCTGTTTCTTTTATTCTTCTTTCTGTCAAGAGATAAAATGATCTTGATAATTACTTGCCTTGATGAAGAAAAATAAGTCGCACACTATTCGACTTTATTATAATCTCGTTTCAAGATACCATGGAAAAAACTGGTATAAAGATAGAAAAAAATAACTGAAAGAAAATGTGTAATCAGACAGTTAGAAAATTACTTCGTTTTATTTTTGACATTTAAAAGAATATATGATACTTTTATCTCCATCGCATAGCCCTGGGCGAAAAAATAATCCTACGATTTTTCCAATTAAGTCCCAGGCTGAGATAATTATATCCCTGGTTTGGTATCCCGAGTAACTTTGAAATGAGATTTGGACCAGCCTTTTATAAGCATGATATGCGAGTGTCGCGATTCAGTTTTGCTCATTTAGGAGTGTTTAGTAAAGGCACAACTCTCCAATTAATCTTAAGAGAAGTAATGAGCTTTACGTGAACTAAATTCTAACTCGATTCCATCTTTGCTTGGGCGGTAAAATGAATTATCGCTAAGAGAAAAGGTATTTTCCCAAATAAGTTTCGCCATTGAATTATAGGAATGAGATATCGACTGAGGAATTCGCTTAAATTCTTGGGTTACTCAGAATTTCCGTAGACTGCATCCCTATATTATACTTTCATCTTTTTTAAAGTAGAGATAGCAGTTTTCTGTTTGTGATTGCATGCCACCTTAAATTTGTTGAAATTAATGATGGCAGTTAGCTTGAAGCTTTGAAAATGGGTGGTTCAAGGTAATCATGATCAATAATGTATTTTATCTTGAATGGTATAATGTATTATACTTTGTTCAGATACTTATAAATACATGGCGCAGTTATTTCGAAATATTGAAATTGGATTAGGAGTTTCATTTTCTAAACTTTACTTAAAATTGGACATTTTATTAGTTATTGAGTTGCGTAATCATTGTTTAAAAATATTAATATGGCTTAATTAAAATTGTAAATTAATTTCATTAAAAGCTTTCACCTTCATCAAAATAAAAGGAGAATTGTTAGTCCTAAAAAGATTATTTTAGAAATTGGAAATAAATATTTTAATAAGAAATAAACTAAGATTAGATAAATTAAGTAACTAAATTAAGTTTTTTAAAAAAAACTTTAATTGAGAAATATTACTAAGAGACGAACCAACTGTCTAATACTGAATAAGACAAATAACATGTTTCAATATTGCAAATAGTAAATATAATATTAAGAGAGCAGTTTTCTGCTTGTGATTTAATGCCGCCTTAAGTTTGTTGAAGATGGCAGTTAACTTGAGGCTTAGAAAATGGGTAGTTCAAGGTAATCATGATCAATAATGTATTTTAGCTTGAATGGTATAACGTATTATTCTTTGTTTAAATGCTTATACATACATGGCGCATTTATTTCGAAATATTGAAATTGGATTAGGAATTATTAAGGATTTGGATTATTAAGGTGCGTAATCATTTTTTCAAAACATTAATACACTATATACTGTTCCAATGAGTAGGGCTTTTTAAAACAATAATATAAAATTATAAACTAGTTATACCGCACATAAAAGTACAACGTGATTATTAACCGCTTAACTGTTTTGCCGGAGTGGCACTCGGACATCAATTTATGGAATTTTGATAATTGTAAGCTAAAAATAAAGCATTTATAACGATTATAATTAAATATTAAAATTACTTCGAATACATAGATAAGTCAAACATTCAACGGATTTCCATTTGAATCAAAATAAAAAAAAATTCTAAAAATAGAAGATGTCATCTTACTAGATAGTAAAGAAATTGAAACAGTTAAGTGGTTAATAATACCCCCTATGATGTGAATAACACTAAACGGTAAATATTGTTATATTAGGAGGAGCTATTATTATAATGAATTTATATATGCAGATATGAATTTATATATGCCTAATGAAGAAATTATGGGACAAATATTAAAAATTTGCAATTAATTTAATATAAGATTAATTACTTTGGAATTTATTAGATCCTACGCGATAAAGTATATAAGATATAAAAATGTTAAAGCTTTTTTATAGTTTGTAAGATATATAACTTTACAGCTTTTTTTGAAGTTTATAAAATATATAATTCTATATAGGTAAATGCTTTATAGAAAAGGAATTAAAAAAATCTTATAAAATTCAATTTGTATATATCTTAAATGCAGTATGACAAAATCATTTAAAAATTAAATTAATTATTTTGTCCTCAAATATTATTTATGAATATATAAAATGATAACAACCGCTATAATTTGCATAGGAAATTAAATAAAAATGCATAATCATCTTATGAGGGCGTTGACTCCCAATAATACTATAAATATTATTTATTCAACCAATTAAGAAATTATATATAATACAGTATGATAAGGAACTGTAATTCCCTTTTGGATATTTTTTATTACTCGTTAGTTTCTCTTTTTGAAAAATAATTCTTTTTCCGATGAAATAAATTGTCAGAAATAATTACTTTATCTCATATCTCAAGAAACAAAATTATAATTATTCAAATATGTTTTATGTTTTAACTTTCCTCCTATTCTATGACTAAAAAACTTTAAAAAAATATTATATGCTTTAGAATATGATATATTTAGTATGAATATCTATTAAAGGAACTAATTTACAGTAAACCAGATTTTATACAACTATCTTATATAATTTCTTTTTTTTGAATAATTAAATGGAATTACCTTTCAATTTTAGAGCAAGAATTTTAGATTATCTTTTTATATACAAGCTAATATGGAAAAATAATTTAATTAATTTTAAAATGTCTCGGAACAAATGTTATGAATGAGAGTAATTTAGAAGGAAAAATAATAAAATACACGATCGTTTGCATTTTGAAAGATTTTTCAATGAATACCCTGGGCCTAAAAAACCCATAATTTGTTTTGATATATTCCATCTATATGGAAAATATGAACTTGTTTATTTCTGCAAAAAAATAAATTTATATCAAGTCGTGTGAAATTTGAAATAAAATATCATTATCTCTTTAAGGGATCATTATCTCTTTAGATCTCTTTAAGGACATATATCTCTTTTGAGATAGTAAGAAAAATCATTAAAGTTTATGATACTATGGTTATATTACAAATGCCCTAGAATACACAAGATGAACAGCATATTAGGATTATACACTCAAAATAATATTTCTTGAAGATAGATGAAGATTGTATGCTAAATCGGTCCAAGTCAAACTTTTATACAAATTCTACCTAATTTAAATGCTAATAATATTTAGATGTAGCTAATTATTGATTTCTTTTGTCTTCAAATTAGCTGGTCTATAGACCCGAACAATGAATACGAATAGTATCATTCACTGATGTTGCTAATTTCATCTTAAAAATTATCTAATTTATTAATAAATAAAGAATCTCTCGTATCACAGCTATTGTTATTGGAATTCACTGTTGCTAAAATTACTGTAAAAAGTATTTGTAGTTTCATGCAATTTTTAAATAAGATGAGAGTAATAATATCCGAAATAAATAGAATGAGAGCAAAATAATATGAGAGTGTATTGCATAACCAAGTCATTACAAATTATTCACAGCTTGCATATCTGGATAGAATAATTTTTATTCAATATGGGTCTCATACACATTTATCAAAGCCATTGATGCAACTACTCAAGAAACATTTCGGAAAGGAAAGAATTATTACGAATCATTGTCCCACACACTAGCCTTTAAAATTACTCTACCCTCAATTCTTATGACTTCTGACTGTGGGGATATCTTATAAAAGCTATATGGTCAGTAGTTTTGATTTTATAGAACTTTAAAAGTTGAAATTAATTAAATTTTAATGACTTTTTTTCATATGTAAGAACATGAAAGAAAGAACTTTTTTTATAAAAAATAATTAATTTTGATTATATTTCAATAAAATTAAAGTTTTGCATGGAAATTAAATTACATCATTTTATTACTTTAAATATTTAGCTAGGCATCCCAAAATATGGCATTTTAATATAAGCAATAATAAAATAATATCTACCATTATAATACTTCCTGAATATTGGCTAATAAGAAATGCTGATTCTTTGTTTTGTAATAAAACATTGTGTTTGTGTATGTGTGTGTGAGAGATAGAGAGAGAGAGATTTGCGTTCTTTTTCTTCAAAAACTTTTTGCTAATAAGAAATTATACTTGATATTGAATTCCATTTCAATTTCCTGTTTTCTTATTAAACGTTGTTTTCTTATTAAACGTTATGAAAATTGCTCATATTCCTGTCATTAAAAGTTAAGGAAAAGAATAAGGAAAGTTCATTGGAATATCTTAATAAGTGTAAGGACAAAGAATTAACCTTGTATCGCTAATTCCTGCTTATTAAAGATATTTACGGAATATTAATGTGTTAAGATTCAAGTAGATTATTTAGTTATAGACTTTCTTCTCTCTGTGTCTGAATTTAAAAGGATAAAAATCGCAGAACATTGCAGACATAAGTTGCAGTATAATATATGATTTCATAATCTTGTTGAAAATATTGCATGATAATTTTTGCAATCGCAGTATTGCTAACCGGCATATCCAATAACTTAACAGACAATAAATTGAGATCTCCGATCATGCCAAGAAACCATATTTGATCTATATCTCTTTCCTACATTGGAAACAAGTATATGAGAACAAATTCATTGATCTCATTATTTCTTTAAAATTAATTTAAATTATTTTCAAAAAAATAAAGGCAACGTCTTAACTTAATAGGAAAATTATATACAATTCTCTAACTCTAGACTTTCTTTCTTCAACAATAGTTTGAAATACTTGATTTTTCTGAATCATTTCAACAGCTGTCATCTTAAAGTTGATAGATATTCCTATGGTCTTTGAATCATACTGAGATATAAGTATTCAAACTTTCAGATGACTAGATGCATAGAAAGGTTTTCTGTTTACAGATGAAATATAAGCCCCTATTTTAATTTCTGTAAGTACTATATTTATGAAATGTTCTCTTTCTGTTTTAGAAATTCAAATTTTCTGATAAAAGGGAAAAACAGTTGTCAAAAACTATAGTTTTAAGAAAAAAAATCGTACTATAAAAAGTTCTATAATGCAATATAAAAAGGCAGTAAATATGTTTAAGAATAACAGCCTCCTTAGGTACAGAAAAAGTCACATCTCTTAATAATAAGGGTTATTGGCTATATGTGTCTGACTGTCTGTCAACTGGCATTCTCCAAATCAAATCTTTTACTTAGAGTTATCGAAAATAACAATGTGCACCTAATTTCAATGAAATATTTTTAATGTTTCATTAATATTTTAAATTTTTCGAATTATTTTCCTGCCTATATATTATTTTTCCTATCATATTATTTTTCTGAAATTAATAATGATTATCGTTTTAAAATTACATTTAATTGAATGTAAATTTTAAAAGAAAACGAAGGATTTCGGAAGGTTTCATTCAAAGGTTCATTTTAAATTATATGATTTAGCTTTATAATTTATTAATTATGTTCCTTCTGATGTGAACATAATACATGGGAATAAGGTTTCATTTTCAACGCTTTCGAAAAGGATATGATTATTATTTGCCTGATTTTGCTTCATTTTATAAAAAACTAACGTTTTCATACAATTGGTTATTAAAGTATGCTATAGAAAGTAAGCAGAGTTGCATGCTGATATAAGAGTACCATTAATAACTGTAGAAATATTTTATATAACTTATAAATTAATAAGGAAATCATTTTGGTACTTACGTATTAGGTCGTCTATCTTTACAGCCAAATTTGAAGGCGTCGCCAATAAAAAAACTGCCATTATTTTAAAAAGTGTTCAAACCTTAACTGCCGTCCGCCATTTTGTTTGTTTTGTTGGAGTCAAAGGTTTATCGCAAAATCTGAATCTGTCACCAATGAGTTAATAAACATTTGGCGTCGACGGTTTAATACGTAAGTATCATCGATCGACATGTAATTAAAAAAAATTTGCTGCAATAGCAATTTTAAGTAAATAATATATTATCTTAAAAGCGTTGTTTACCATGGTAAGCGCTGTAAGCGTTAGGTACCATGGTACGCGTTAACATGGTAAGAGTTTGTATGGTAAGCGCTGTTTACCATACAAAAATATTAAGGTAAACTTATAACCAAATTAAAACAAAATTAAGCTAATCTATGACAAAGCAGCAGATTCTTCCATATGCTTTTCTTTGTTAATAATCTGCATTTCATGAATGACTAATTTAATTCCTGAAGCATTCGAACAGAATTACTTAATATGCTACTCTCATCTTTTCAACATACACAAGATTTTAAGTCCTCGATAATAGAAAATGTCAAGAAACCCATTTGTGGCATTCTCCTTTGAGCACAATTCTTATACAAATATTTGAACGATGGTATCATTAAAATCAATTTCGACCATTGACTTAAGCTATAAATGATCCTCCATTTATAAGTCTCCATCTATAAATCTCCAATGCATCATATGATTATACTGTTTAACTATTCTCGATATAAATAAGTCTGGAAAAGGCGTTGGGTTACCCTTGAGAATTATTTTGTAACAAGTTCAGATAATTAAATGGAAATTGGAAAGTTTCATGGGAATATGCATGGTTCTTATTCGGCGCCAGACATAAAGGAGACCTCAACCATTTGAAATTATTCTTTGGAAAGATAAGACTGAAGTAAACCCACAATTTTCCTACAGAAAATAGATAGAGAATCATACGAAATCCTTCTGGGATTTAGAAATAGAAGCTCTATTCTCTATCACTTGAAAGAAGAAAATGGCGACAGGTCTAATGTCAACATCTCAGGAGATTTATGCGCTCTTGTGTTGAGTTAATAATGGCATCGGGATATGATAGAAATTCTCTTAATGATATTTATGTAAATTATTCATTTAAGCATTTTAGAAAATTATAAATTCATTAGTCCAAATTTACATATGTTAATTTAACTTGGCGGCAAACATAATAGATTGTTAGAAGATATCAAGAGAAAACAGTCTAAACTAGAATATCTAAATGTAAGTAAAGTATAATCAATAAACTTAATCCTTACACAGACTTATTTAACATTAGGAAACAATTCTCGTTATATTACTTTCACGTCATTTTAATTGATCATTTCTCATCATTATATTATTCGTTGCAATATGAAAAGTTATAAAAAACAAATAATAACAAATGATTTATTTTTATTATATATTAAATGCCTTTGACCAGCGTCTGCTTAGAAACCTTATGTTTAAAATAATCTTTTAATAAATAGTCTATGTAATTTATTTATTATGTCTTGATCAGCAAAATAATATTGCATTTCAAATTTTGTGAGATATATAACTCATACTTTTTGAGGCGCCTTATATTGTGATATATATAACTCATACTTTTTTAGGCGCCTTATATTGTGATATATATAACTCATACTAGTTTAGACTCCTTATATTGTGAGGTATATAACTCATACTAGTTTAGACACCTTATATAATACTGTTCAATGTACCATGCACTTTATGTTTATATTTTCATGCATACAAATATAACACAGAAAAGAAGAGGTAGATTTACAAGTAACTACAATTTAAACTATTTTCCTCTATTTAATTGTGAATTTAACCTTTAAATGTAAGTGAAACAAAATTCGTTTTTATTTTATTGAATCCATTCGTTTTATTAATAGTTTTATAAAAATATATTAGTTGTTCATTTGTTAAACAATACCTTGAATTTTACTCAATTAAAATAAAGATGACATCTACTTGCCATTAAAATGCAAGTTGAATCATCTTATCTTCAGTAGTAACAATTGAAAAAAGCCAGAATGGAATATTAACAGCGTCAATGAAGACAATTATAGTTTCACTCTAATAATGAACAATATTATTAAGAAATAATTTTTTAAGGATTGTTAAAAACAAAAAAAAATATCTGATAAAAATTAAGATAGTTTTGTATTTTAAAAGGATGCCTAGTATTTAATAAATTGTGCTTAATATTTAATAAATTTAAAACTTATCACCACTTTATATGTGTTTTAATTTTGTAAAGTATATGGTAAGTATTATAATTCTAACTTTTTGGTGCATAGGGGGAAAATATTATCTTTCACAATTAAAGTCTTTTAATAATTATTCATTAATTGTTTTCAAGAAGTTCGTAATGAATCTTCTTTTTAATAAACTGAGACTGAGTTTTTGTACTACCGTAAAACTTCTCTTTATCTGCAATTGTTATCATGTCAGAACATGATGTTATTTTGGAAAAGAGGTAGACAAAAATCCGTAGGCGAGAAATAAATAATAATAATAAACATGAGAGAAAAATTGAAATTTTATTTTCTGCACGAGTAGCTCAAAAAAATCAGCTTTTAATAACAAGTTGCCATCGCACAAAAGATCTTATTAAAAAATAATTTAATGACTTCAGCAAATAATATATGAATTTACATAATATATATATTACATAATATATGAATTTACTCTCTCTCTCTCTCTCTCTCTCTCTGTCTGTTTGTCTGTGTGTCATTTTCGTTTTTATATTTTAATTGATAGTCTGCATTTCCTTTCAATCATAAGAACTTTCAAGGGGAAAAAATCAATGTTCTATCTACAGAAACACATTTTGCAACTTTCGAGAAGGAAGCATGATCAGAAACTAAGTATTCTCGACACAATTCGATTCGTCTTCCGAAAGTCACTTTTATACAATCGCATACAGCTTTCGGCAACTACTTTGCACTCTCATCTATTGAAACAACTTTCTTTTCAATTGCTCAGCGTTCCTTTCCCAATATCAGACTAGGAATCATATTCCAGTCACATCCATTCCATTTCGCTGAGGCATTCAGACAAAGGATTGAGTTTATTTCTGTATCGACTGAGAGAATCAAGATTGAGTTCCTGGCCAAAAGAGGTTTTGTGGTTACAGACGCCCTATTTAACGACCCGAACAATCAGATCAGGTCTTCCAGCTAGACATTATTTTGGATTTGTCCTATAAGTGCTCTTTGGAGCGTGGCCTGCTTACTCATAAGCAACTCGAGATGCATACTAGATGCAAAGTGTAAGCTAAATTTAGATAGAAATTATTACTTTAATAGAAATAACTGTTAAAGTGTAGATTTCACACAGAATCGGTTCATTGTTTTAAACTTCTGAGCGCTGTATGTGACACAAATTAAGAGATTTGATTATTTGGTATATTTTGGCAATTATTTATCTCTAATAATATTTGTATTTTGATTTTTATATTGATTGATTAATAATTGATTTTTATTTTTATATCATTTTAGAAATATTATTATGTAAGAATATGAGATTGATTTAGTTAGAAAGTTTTGATGTCTCCGAAATTTGAAGGCAAGAAATATTCATTTTTCATTAATAGATAGCGAGACACCTGACCCATGACATTTGAAATTTGTATTGCAAATATTTTTTTTAGATATTTAATTAAATTTATTACCAATTGCTTTTTGTTTGCGGTTTCTATGGAGTGACGCCGTATTCTGATTTGTTTACAATTTCTTATTTTTAAATAACTAATCTCACGCTCACAAGATTATTTTTGTTTTTTATTTTTGTTCAGTTTTAACTATCGCAATTTTGTAAAACGTGATTTATATTTATTCTTTAATGATATTATAAGCGCATTCTTACCAATTGTATTTCTCAAAATACTGTAAATACTAGAATATATTTTTAATGTCTATCTGCATTACGTTCATTGGATTTTACTACATACACAATAGCTTCAAGAAATAATGAATTTTTTGTCAAAATTCGTGGGTGGTTTTTTATCTTAAAATCAGTCGAGCTTCAAAACTTTGTTTGCCAGATAGGAAAATTGAAAATGAAAGTTTAAAAAATTATCTGAGAGAGAGAGAGAGAAGTTTCGTAATTTTTTCATAATGTTTCAAACTGGTTAATGATCTAAATTAATTAAGACAAATAATCACTTAACAATGATAATGTTCTCACATGATAACTTGAAATTTGAGACCATAGATTTTATTTTTCAAAAATTTTTCCTAGTTTAATAAAATTATTATAACTTTCTTCTGGATCTCTTACATTATACGGAATCATTTTAAAACAATAAATTCATTTTTTTATCTAAATAGAAATAGATTTTAGAATTATAAGAATTTCAAAAGTAAAAACGCACCAATGGTATATAAATGTATTATATTAATATCAAACCTACTTCTATCAAACAATTAAAAAGGGTAGAAACTAATTTTTTCAATGTTTATTTCTTCTTTTAGTGCAACTAGAACAAACTTTCTTAACTTTAATTCCATCACATATAGAACTAAAATGAAAATAAACCATGCACTATTTCTTTTCTTCAACACCAGGATAGAAATTATATTTTCAAACTCTTTTATCATTGCTATTAATTTTCATTCTTCAAACTTATAAGAAATATATTGTGGTATTATTTCGAAATAATTCCCACCTTCTTTGTAACCGAAAAGAGTAAAAGCAAATTTCTTTTTTATATTAATAATCATCCATAGATCACTCTTTCAAAAACTCAATGCCCCCTTTAAAAGGAAGTCTTAGACTTGAATCGATCCCATAAAACTTTCGAGACATGTCTACATTTACTAGCTATTAAGAGAGCTAAGTCAAGATAATTAAGATATTGATTTTGAATCATGGGCGCATTGTTAAAAGGAAAGCTCATAACGTTTCTTAAAATGAAATGATTTTTCATTTTTTTTTTCATTCTTCAGTAATTGCATAGATATACATAATTTATAATAATTCCAAATAAATAATTAGTTATTCATAGAAGTTTAGTTTTATAATGTCAAGGTCTCACGATAAATCAGATTGTTTATTTCAAAGTAATGTAAAATTGGAATTTTTTTATCGATGGCATTATCCACTCAGATTATTGTATATAACATCAACTAAAAATTTAGATTTTGTAGAGATTTTCTGCACCCTTAAAAAAATTCTACGATTAGTGACCTAATAATTGTAATACGATTGATGAAAGATTTTTCATCAGACTTTCATCAGACAAAACATACATTCTACGAACCTCTTCAAACAAATATACATTCTACGAACCTCTTCAAACAAATATACATTCTACGAACCTCTTCAAACAAATATACATTCTCTGAACCTCTTCAAACAAATATACATTATACGAACTTCATCATCACCATCTTCAAACTCTACAATACACAGAATAAGTACCTATGTTCAGAAAAACTATATTATAGAAAAATTGAATAACGTGATTTAAAAAGAAGTTGGAATATATGTATCTGTATAACTTTATGTTCCGGAACTATAAAATGCTTTTTTATATTTTCCAAATGTTCAATCTTTTAGATTTATCGATTTAAAGTCAAGAAAACAAGTTTTTAAATGATTGGATGTAGTATTTTTAGTATTCAATTATATCTGAAATCTTAAGAATATATAATCCAAGAAACTGTAAGAAAGCATACATATCAGTGCAATTTTTTTACTTTTCTTAAAATATTTTTTATATTCAAAAATTAAAACCATTTTTTATTTAGACTCTTGTAATATTAAATGATACTGCAGTTTAAACACAATAAAATAACAACTGTCGTCCTGGCAAAGAGGTAGGGCGTTTTCTCGGAGAGGAGGTCGTCCCGTCTTCGAGTACCGATTCAGACATGGACTCTTTAGTGTTCTATCTATAAGGTGTATGAATGTTCCCCCTAGTGAAAAAAGGCTGTGCAGACGTCTGATGAGTGTGTATTTAGTCATACCCATGATCCTAGTTGACGCTACTGCAAAACAAGAGATGCTCCTTTCGGCTTAAAACTCGCTGATGTCTCAGGGAAACTTGTCCATGTCAAGAGCCATTAATAACAACAATAATAATAATAATAAACATGCAATGAAGTGCATGAAAAACAACAGTACCAAAGCAATTAAAAGCATTATTTAAGGAAATGAAAATGACAGAATAATGCATTTAAAGATAAGCCTTGGATGTGATAGAGAAATCTGCAGTAGGCGAGAGATTTAAGCGAGATCAAGATTTTTTTAATTGAATGTTGATCTTATCTGCAAGGAAAAGTCAATTTAGCTATAGGTGTTCTCTAGATGAATAATTAATCAAAATGTAGATTAAATAAGACTCCACAAATCCATTCGACGTGAAGCTGCATCAATGTGAATCCAACGTACCAAATTCAAACAAAAGAAACCTCCAGTAAACCAGCAAATGTCAAGACGAAATATTCTTTTCAAATCTTTTCACCATAAACTTGCGCTCCAGTTAACAAAGTCTTTCACGATTTAATCCTCTCAAAAGCAGTCACAAAGGGATGAAAATCAACAAGAAAAATAATGCTTTTGAAAATTCTTAACTTAGATATTAAAATCTCCTGAATATCTTTTGAAAGGAGGCATTGGCGTTAGAAGATTAATTCTGTGTCCTCAGACTTATTAGGATACCTTGAGGAAATATTTCGGCTAACTGCTTTCATAGGTCCTTGCCTAATTGGCGATGACAGGAGCATGAGCAATTTTCTCCTGAAGCTTTGATTGTCATCTATAGGCCTTCATTCTTAGAGTTCAATCATAGGGGGCATGATAATACCTACTACACTGATCCAATCAAGTAGAAAACTGACTTAGCCTTGTTTCGCTTGCAGGCAATCACTAGAGACATGTCTACATTTAGAAGCTTTTAAATAATGTTATAAAATTATTCAGATATCGATTTTGACGGCTAGGGAAGCCGTTAAGGAAAATATATTTAAATTGTTTTTTGTTACAAAATTGTTTGTAGAATTAATAAATTTTTCTTAAGTTTATTTTCGTATACGTCTTTTTTATATAACGTAATCTATATAAGAACAATCTACATAAATAAAATTTAATATCTGATTATATTTTTGTTTGTATGGACATAACATAGTTACACAATCTTTAACAGAATTGGGAAAAAATACCCTATTAGAAATGCTATACTATTAGAATTATTAAATGAGTTATTAACATAATACTTACACATCCTTAAAGAAGTTGAAATAAGAATTTTAGAATTGTTGAAATAAGTTTTTTTTCTTAACATAGCATCGAAGTACACCATTTAACAGATACATTTTACACAACAATAAACTTTTTAGTCACAAATTTATTTCAGTACAATTATTAATCTATTTGTAATAGTTTTTCTTCAAAATAATTTAAACTGAGTTTGTAGCATTTCTTATTTTATTTTGAATCTCATTAATATAAATTAACTAATTATTATTCAGATTGTATGCATAAACACAAACTAATATATAATAAAAATAAAACTGCATTAAATAAATTGTAGAAGAAAAAAGAGTCCTTAAAACATCTGAAGGAATTAGTAAAAAAAGATAAAAACACATTTATATATATATACAGTCTTGATACTAAATATGCGTATTTAAGATCAAGAATGTATTTAAGATCAAGAACGATAAGAAATGAAAATTTATTCATATTTCAAAATATATTGTAAACTAACCACCTACCCGAAATGAAAAGTGCAGTGAAAATCAAAGATTTGAAATATGAAAATTATTTCCAATATTGATATTAATTTAATATTTTCTGAGTTATGTTTTAATAATTAATTAAAGGACAATTAATTTAGATCATTTTGCTTGGAGGAAACTGAATAAAAATAGAATCAACTAGTAGCTTCAAGTATCTTTAAAAGTTTTTTTTTAATTAGGACTTTAGGCATTATATATTTTTTGCATCAAATATCAGGATCAAAATTTAGAATAAGTATTTTCTTGATTCCAATTATTTCATTTTTTATTTAAATAAAAATTCAAAATAGTCGCTATTCAAATATATTTCAATGTAATTCTTACATTCTGATAATATATTTCATATTATCTTATATTCTTTAAGAAATTCATTTATTAGGAATTTTCAAAAAAAAATGCTTCTTAGAAATTCAGGATATTCCTATAAAAAACTTTATTCTTTTTTTTATCTTTTGTAAAAAAAAGAGGAAAAGATGGCGTTTTATTAACTTTCACTGGATCAAGGTATCGAGTTAGAATCATAAGGAATCAATTACTGATCACAATAAAATTATATAAATTAGTAAACCAACCATAATTAAATTTTACAAAGAAAAAGGCATATATTCCATGTTCCGAAAATTAAACTTATAATTTCAAATAAAATCATGAACTTCATTTAGACAGAAGCTCTTTTTATATAATTTGTGCCCCTTTTTTTAATAGATTGATAATTTTTAGAACATGAATTTATTTTGAAAACAGAAAAATGTGTTTCAGTATATTCTACCAAGCCTTTCAATGAACTGTCAAATTCCTGTTTGATGAATTCTTAAGGTGTATATAATGATATTACTCATCTAGATAATCCTTCTGACAGTAACTCAGTAATAGTATCTAAACCAATATAAATACAATAATCCATCTGACGATAAATCATTATCTAATTTGCTTCAATATCGTATTATTATATGTAATTATATAATTTAGATATTTTTGATATAAATATTTGAGATATCATTGAATTTAGAGTATTATAACCAAATTCAATTAATTAGATAGAAATCCGAATATGGAATCTCTAAATGATTTCTCTAGCTAGGCGCCAAGGGAAATTTAAACTTGTCTGTTAAAGATTATTTTTTAGATAATATATGATGAGTATAATGGTCTATATTTTACAACAGAAAATAATTCATATTTATTCACTACTCCTGAATTTTAAAACTCATTAATTCCATCACTTCATCCTTTCTAAAGTAAAAAAAAGGAAATCTCATGTTGAAACCTCTAGATATATGCAATCTGGGTAAACAATTGCATTAGGAAATCTTAATTCTCTGAATTAATACAAAATGTTAATTTTTCATCAAAATTTCAAAATACAATAATTTAAATATTTAAAATAGTAAGTAGGATAAGTAGGATTGTAGGCGTGGAATTGAATCTATTGTTGAAGAGTCGCTAGAATAAAAAAAATATTTATATCTAATATAAAATCCAAATCTAAATTAGCGTGTTTGCTAATCTTCATGTCAATATAAATGTATGCTTCCCAAATTAATCCAAATCAATTTTATTACTAAGCTAACTATGTTATGCACACATCACTCTAAAAATTTTATTGTATCTCTATTTATTCAGACGTGTAAATTTACTCCTACGTTCAAAATATTTGCTGAATTAATGCGATTCGTAACTCACTTTGTTCTCTCATTCTCTAATTTTAATATTGTGTTTCATGCTTTACAATCATTCTCTTTGTTAACTAGCTGATTTACTAGAAATATTGTTACATTTAATTTCAGTTAAAGCATTTCTACTCAGCTTGGCATTAGTTTAATCAATAAAATATTATTTAGGTTTATATAGGGTAATTATTAGGGTAGGGATTATATACGTTTGTCACAGACATTAAGGCTGTAATATCTTGATTGATTTCTGACCTTAAAAAGAGTATAATGAGTACAAACATTCGTTACAGAATTGAGTCCCCTGACATCATAGTGTCATTGATGACGTAAATATATGTACCTCCTATTTCAAAAACAGCATAATTTTTTTGGTATAATAAGATTTCACTATTTGATTTCTCAGATAAAATGCAAAGATCTCATTTTTAAGGATAAAATAAAGTCATGCAATTAAAAATTTGCATTGAAAACAATTTAAATTTATTTACAAAAAAAATCTGCTATATAAATTAATATCAAAAATATTTTAAATGCTTGAAAAAACCTCAGACAAAAAATTTAAATTATAACTTAATAAAATAACAAAAAGAACCTTTTAAATTAAAAATAGCGTAAAAAACAGTTAGTATCAATTATTTTTTGGAAATGATGCAAAAGTATTTTTTAATTAAAATTATAACCAGCATTAAAAACATACCCAGATAGAAATTCACACTCTACGAAGTGTATCTGTGCTAACTGTGGCATCTGTAAGATATTGATATTTATTGCCTCAAATTATGATTCTTTTTAGATTTTTTCCCCTCTAATAAGATCTTCATAACTGAGGAAAATTAGTCTTCATCCAATCCCTTTTCTTCAAACAAATTTAATGCATATTTTTATTTTTAGATTACATAAATTTTACAATTAAACAAAGCGAGTATTTATTTTAAACTGTAGTTAAAAATAAATGTAACTATTTCAGATAAAGAAGAATGAAGGAAATCTTTTTTTTATCCTTTAATTTTTACTACTCACACAAAATTTATCTTTAAGAATTATGTTTTTAGCTCCATGAGAATCCAATTGATATAAATCATCCAAAGAGTATAAAATATAACTATTCACAACATACAAGCAATTTTGATTGACAGTGAGGCTTACGTTCAATGTTTCCCACATTATCTGTAGACTTACACGATTTCTGCCTGAAGGGTTACTTCAAAATATGGAGGTGTGATACATCGGTGGATGTGTTGGGATTCTTCAAAAAGAGGCAGATAATACTTGCTTCCGAATGTCATCTTATAAATGACGAAAAATGGAAGGAAAATTTGATTCAATTAAATAAGCAAAATGCAGGTTGATAACTGACAATAAGTGCAGGTTCATGAGTGAAAAGTTTTAATGTTCAAAGGTCTGCTCAATATTTAGGAATTGCACGTACAAAATAAGTAGACGATAATACATTATTCAATTCCTACTTTTAGCTCTCAATCTCCCAATAATATCACACACACACAAATGTAGTTGACATTTTCAATTGTTAATAAAATACTTTTTATTCATCCAATCAAGTTCAAGGAACTTTTTTTAGCTTCTAGTGGAAGACATTTGATTTAATACAGTTTATTCAAATATTAATCAATTAATTAAAAACTAGTTTTCTAGCCAAAAACTCTTGATTTCTCAGCCGCCAAATAAGTAATGAATTTAGTTTGTTTTTTCACCAAACTTATAATATAAGGTATCCGTCTACGTCTAAAAGGCCACTTGTGGTCAAAATTCACAATTTCTTTTTATTTTTTAAATCTAAAGTACATTTATTTAGCTTTCAAAATCTATAATTATTTTTCTTCTACGATTATTAGAAATGGAGATATGGAGATTTGAGTAATTCAAAGTAGTCGAAAACGAAACCGGAAGTGCTAACCGGAAGTTGATATTTTTCGTCTTTTTATCAAATATCGCTGCTTAAATCATAAATGAATTCGTTTTTTTTTTTTCAGGCTATAACAGACTATATGCGTCACTTAAGTTTGTATTAGTTTTCAGCTCTTAATATACAAAGGAGATTGGCAACAGTTGTTTCTCGAATACTGCTCATGTTTGAAAACATCTGCTCGCTTCCTGCTACATAAATATATATCTTTTTCAAGTGAATATTGCTTAGTTTGACCTTAATACTTTTTTTACTGTTTAACAAGTGTTTTGAATTTAAAAAGTGTTTTATACATGCTCTAGTGATAAGTAGTCCATATATGGGCAGTGTCTAACAATAAATTAAAGTTAGTGTAAATACCAACGTGGACTTTCCTGTGGAAAAAAAAGTTGAAAGAAGGCAACAGGTCTTCCAAAAAAACATTATTAAAATCATTAAATCAAAATACATGCAGCTATATACGAACAAAATTATTTAAAAAAATGCTTGCACGGTAAGACTTAAAATGCTAATGAAAGCTTCAATAATCTTTTGTGGGCGATTTTTCCGAAAGGTATATTTATAGAGCTACAGACCTTACACTTAAGGGCATCAATATCAGTAATAACTTTTAATCAAATTTTTTATGGTTTCAACATTTTTTTTTCTGTACTGGGATTAACTTCTGGAAATTATACACTGATAAACTTTCTTTCTCTTGATAAAGAAAGAATCGGCACGTCAAAAAGGCAATCATTAAGTGCCACAAAAGTTGGCAGAAAAAATTTAAAAGCAATGAAAAACATTAAAACATATAAAATTGTTAGCAAAGAAGATGTATTCTATAAATTTGGTACATTTAAAAAAAGATAAATAAAAATATTTTTCATAAAACATAAATAAAATCTTTAAATGCATTTTTTAAGAAACTTCTTTTTATAAAAATTTTGATGTGCAAAACATGATATCCGAAAAAATTATGAATATTTTTGCATGAAATGCTTTATGCATGTTATTTATACTCTCCTAAAGGCAATGTACTAGGATTATAGTTCTGAGATGAGCAGTTTTCTGTTTAGAGCCATTTAATGTTGTTTATATGTGTGAATTTTGATAAATTTTGAGTTGGGAAATACTCGAACTGCTATAACTTTTTTATAAATGCAAATATTTCTTAGATCCTAGTTCATTGCCTTCACTAAAGTTGTACAAATGTTTTCGGAAAAAAGAATGTGGAAATATTGATTAGAATTTCTGCTAGGATGTTTTGCATTTTACACTAACTTTCTCTATTTTTTAAGCTAAATTCCCCCATTTGACAAAGTTGCAAATCAAATAAAACTTTTTTAAGGTATTAATCCTTGTTCTGAATTGCAATAACCTAGAAAACCAAGTAAAATTTATAATTAAAGGGTTTTTTCAAAAACTTTTCTCCGCACGCAGACGGATACCGATGTTTTTGGCAGATATTTTTGAACGATTCTGTTTATTTTATAATGTTTGACGCATTTAAAATTAAATATTGTTAGTTAATCGATTTTGCGGACTAATTTTGAAGTACTTCTGAATTAAAATAAAATAGAATTAAGAAAATTAAAATTTTCTAATCTGTATTGCGATACCACAACAGGGGTAAAAAATTAACGCATTTCGCGTTGCCACAATAGGCTTTGAATTCTCAATTGGTGTTGAAAATTCAATTATAGTATCATTTTTGATCAACTACTTATAGTAACTGTAGCCTGTTTGGTAGGGTGTTGGATTCGCATCCTTTCAACTGCGAGTTCGATTCTACCAGCCGAAGATTCTTCGTGTGTAGTGAACGTTAAATATGTCGTGGTCACAAAGTTCTCCATGTGCACAGTAATACCACTGGAGTTACTGGATCAGAAGGGATTGTTCTTAGTTCCAGGTCTAAATTACGATTTGTAGATGAATAAATGAAATACATGAATGAATTCCGACCCGTAAAAAGAATTTCTGACGTATTCAGAAACTGCTGCACCCCTCCTTCCGTTATATAGCTGAACACGAGAACAATTGTAAATATTTTAAAAACACTGGCTAAAATAAAAAAGAATTCCTAATTACCTAAGTAGGAATTGTTTTTAAAAATTCCTATTTTATATTATTTTTTTTTATACAGCTTCAAATATTTTGCAAATTTTTAGCAAAAATAGTTTCAGGTTAAACCCCAAAAGAAGGTGGTTCAACTCAAAAGGTCACTAAAATATACTTAGATAACTATTTTGTAAAGTGACGTCTGTCAAAAATCAGAATAATAAAGGATATATTTCTGTTCAAATCATATTATATAATCTACTTCTTGCTTTCCTTGTTTGTTTTAATGGAATTTTTCATAATACATTCATTAGACTGTACAAATATTGGGAATATTCTTTTGATACTCGAAAAAAAGGCTTCAATTATCTAAACACATGAAATATTCATTAAAGGAAACCATTTTACCTTTGTTGTGAATATCGAAGTTAAAACTACAGCTGATTACAGAATATTATATTAATTAAGATAATATTTTAAAAAACACAGTTAAAAATTATTTAATTGTTTGAATTGGAGCAATCTTATATTTTGAACGAATTTTAAAGAATTTTACAGAATGCATTTTTTTGGTAGGATTCCCTTGGAACGTTTAAAACTTATATATGAGGCATCAAAAATATAACGATTTAAAAAAAAACATTTTTTTAAAGCAGAAGATGAAACAAACATAGTAAACAGTTAGTTCAACTTTCTAGATGTAGAACTGTTAGTAGAACTTTCTAGACGATGAAAAATCCTACTCTTATACCCTTACTTTATTTTGAAATCGTAATTTATTTTACCTATTAATATTTATTAATGAGTTCCATTGCTTAGAATAAATCAAGATAAATTTACCATCAGCCTTTATTCTATTTTAATTGATACACAGTACGCATTAATTTAAGTTAATTTCTTGAATTTCTTTTTATAAAAGACTCCAAAATGTAACTAAACAATTTCACTCGTTTCTTAGATGGATAAATAATATATAAAATACCAATAGATTTAGAATATTTTAAAGTAATATGTTTTATTTCTCATATAACACATTATGCAATAAAATTAACATTATCGTGAACATAGTTTATTTAATTAAACATCTATCTGTTACTACTTTGTAATTCTCAGACATTGAATTAATTTTCCCTTCAATTATTCCTCGTTCTTTTTCCCCTAATAAAGCCTGGATTATGTTCAAATCTAATTCCTTCCACTTCATTAAATAAGATTAAGTATACTTCTAAAAAAACTTGGAAAATCAAACTGTTCAAGCTGAAAGAGGTTTCATGATAGTGGATTTTCTATTCATCGGACCATACAATGAGATCAGATATTAGAGCCGAACATCAATTAGGATTTGTCCAGTGTTTATTTGTAAAGAAATCAAGATTTATGGCAGATATGATCTCATACAAAGTTTCTTCATGGGATCTGATTTTGATAGGATTAATTCCCCTACTGAGATCAGTTAATATAAATAACCAAATCGGTTATTTATATTTGTCCACAATAGTACATAAACTCATTAATCTCATTAGTTAACCAGATATATCTAGGATTTATGAAGCAAAGAAAATTTTGTATTTTAGAATTTTAACTTTTCATAATTCTTTTCATAGATAAAATATTTCGGACTTATATATGCAATATTATAGATACACCCATGATAAAGATATCATAACAACTTATGTCTACTTAATTTTCATTTCATACAATTAATTATAATGATACTTCAACACTGTACTTCAAGTTTGACAAATTTGAGCAAACAAATAATAATGCTCATAAATCTTTTAAAAATTATCGAATATCTTATTATTATTTGAAATAATGAACATTTGATGCAGTTTGAATCTATACCGTCAAAAGTATACTGCCATAATGTTTTGATAAGATATTTACAAATTGCAATTGTTTGTTTGTTTTTTAATGCAGCATGCTAAAAGATTAATTTTGCAATAGAAAATTATCTATAACTGTAAATTTTATTTAAACCTATTTACACATTTAATGGAAAATAAATATATTTTGACTAACAATTCAATATTTAAATATAATCAGATGAAATGTTTTGCTTTATTTGCTGTGAATGACACTAAATAAAAGTATCATTCACAGTAAAGAAAGCAACATCTCAATTTCTACTGAGCAGAAACGAGATAATCATAATATTACTAACACTAAATAATTTATCTTACTAAAATATTGAATTTAAAAATAGTTAACATTAATATATAATGCTAAAAAGTTATAAAGCCTTTTTGTTATCAAAAGTTCTATTTAAGATATCAATAGCGCAAGATTAATTTATTATTCAAGTTTCCCATATACTCGTGCAAGATTATGCAGGTTGTCCCAAAAGGTCGTTTACAAACTTAATATGCTGGTCTGTCATATCATGATGCACAAGATTTACACAGGAACTTGTGTCCGAAAATTAAAACTGAAGCCGCTAGAGGGCGATAATTGCACGAAAACGGGAGAGTGGAAAAAACAATAATTTCAGGCGTGGACGTTGAAGGAGAAGAATGAATGAGTTTAGTAACGCAGAAATGGCCGACATGAATTACGTATAAGGCGTCGCTGATGGAAATGGACGAACAGCGGCACGGATGTACCTTGAGTGCTTTCCAAACAGACGTCAGCCCAGTCATGTTTTGTTCATGTTTTTGCTACGCTGTTAGAGAATACCTCTATAGGATTTAATCTAATCGCTGGATAGGTAGAGGCATCCAGTCCAATGGCCGCCGTGATCCCCGACCTAACTCCCCTGGATTTCTATCTGTGGGGACATATGAAGTCCATGGTGTACGAAGCACCAGTAACATCGGACTTGGATCTTATCGCCAATATCGTGGAAGCGGCAGCACGTATCGGTGACACATCTGGCCAATTTGACCGGGTGCGTGAATTCATGCGCCGACGTTGTGAAACATGCATTGTGGCGAAGGGAAATAATTTTGAACATTTTCTGTGATGTAATGATGTTTCATAATAAAAATCATATTAACACCACTGTCGATATTCTTTTTTTTCTGCTCTTCCAAACCTGCACTTATCACCCTCTAGTGGTCTCAGTTTGAATTTTTGGTTGCAAGTTCCTATATAAATCTTGTTCAACATGATGACAGACCAGCATGTTAAGTTTGTAAACAACCTTTTGGGACACCCTGTATAATCAAATCGTATCATTTTTAATTACTATATATTGCATCCTTTAAGCGTTATTTTCAGAAATGTACTTGTACAAATAAAATATTAAGCATCTAATTGGACAAAAATGTTATTCTTTCATCGACAATTTCGAAACATTTCAGACTGACAGATAATTATTAAATATTAATACTGATTTTTTTTCTGATAAAACATCTTTTTCTGATTTTTTTTCCAGTTTTTCCTGTTTAATCGTTATTTAATATTTTTCTGTGAATTTATACGCATATTACCAAAAATAACCAAAATTGATCGACTTTTTCCAGTAAATGTCGTATGGAGCATATATGAATGCTGACATTCATCGGAGAAGGTCGTCTTTTGTCCCATATCGGTCATTCAATGTATCTTATGCAATAGAAAGAAATGTTATGCTACAAACTGATTATCAGGCTCTAGAATAAATTTTTTGATGAAAAGCCATGAATTTGGTATTATGTATCAGATTTAAAACAAACAATTTCATTTATTTTTAGTTTAATAGCAAAATAACTTTTGTCCAATTCTATCCATGATAATCTGAAAGAAACGAATAACCCTGTCTACATCTAGGAAAATAGGAAACAAAATAAAAGAGGCAGTTAACCAACTTGAACAGCGAAGAAGGTATATTAAGTAATTCGAAAAGTCCTATTTTTAAAGAGTTCCATCTACAACAATTTGACACGGCTAATGGTGCATTTAGCAGGTCTTGAATTGGATTAGGGAAGACAGAAGTTCTTGAAAAAATTATAATTAATTTTTGCAAGTTTTATGAATAATGAAGAGAAATTTTATAAACAATAACAGTATGAATTTACTAAACATCTATATTTAATTTTTTAAAGCCATTGTTTTTTTTAAATTAATCGAGATGTCTAATTTACTCTCGGTATTCATTAGTAGAGCTCAAAAAGCAACTCATCGGAGTGGACAATAGAGCGTGTGAATTTTATGAGAAAGGAATGGCGCAATTTTTCTTCCGCTGAGGAATCTATTTTCTTCTTGTTTCCCTACTAAATTTTATCTGTATGGAACTTACTACGAAAATCAAACCTGCGTTCTTTCACGAAAGTGTAAGATTTAGTGATGCAGGATTGATGGTCTATGCTGCCATCTCCATTCATGGGCACGCCGATTATCTTATCATTCGAAATGGAGCTCTGACCTCTCACCAATATAGGGATGAGAACCTGTGACATTTTTCATTCCCTTACCCTGCAGTAATTAAATATGGTTATACGAATACGGGAAAGGGGTTATACGAATGCATCTACCAACGTGTTCTCCAGAAATGAACTTGATCGAGCATGCGTGGAACATTCTAGACTGACAAATTAACCAACATAAACTATCTTAGAACTGGAAAGAGTTCTTTTGAAGGAGTGGGACAGAAAACCCCACCCACCCCCATTAATAACCTCATTCACCCCTTGCCTCAAAGGCTTTCGACGTTGTTGATCATCGGGGAAAAACATACTACCTACAAAAAAGATTTTCTTTTAAGTAATACTTGAATTGGTTTTTATCGCATGCACAAATTGTGTATGTTTTTTCTTTTTGTACCCAAATTCTCAATAAAACAAATTTTTTTCTGTAATGTAATTTTATCTCATATAACTTACTATTCATCTGTCGATAATGTATTATTCATTCAAACAATCCTCCAAATGCAAGATCAAACCACAGTATCATTATTCCTTAGTTTTTTTAGCGATGTCAATTATGTTGTTAAAATACTCAAAAAAATTATTATATATTTTATTAGAAATATATTTTATTTAGCATATATTGTATACAAAAAAATTGCTAAAGAAAACACGAGCGACAAATACAGCAAATATTTTTAAAGAAACAAAAAAAACTTAATAAAATGGTTAGAAATATACTTTATTTTACAACAAAATATTGCCGCGAAGACTGAATTAAAGATACAGATAGTTGGATACAAACACGTTTATTAGCAACAAGCAACTCGCTGGAGAACAGAATGAAAAACTGAGAAGAACTCAGCTTTTATAAATGGGAAGAACATTCGAGAATCATCTCGTTCGAAGGGTAAAGATTGTTCTAGAACCATCTAGATTTTAGAAAAGTAATAAGATTAATTTTAGATTAAATTTCCAGTCTTTGGATAAAATGCACTGGCCGGGAATCGAACCAGGGACCAAAGGATTTACAGTTCAATGCTCTGCCAATCAAACCATGGGGAATCCTAAGTCTTTCTTTTTGCGGCAATATGTATCCAACTATTCAAAAATTAGAGAAAAAAGTAAATATAACCCAATTTAAAAATCGCTATTAGTAGATGCGATTTTTAATCTTATTGTACTCGTACAATACTTGTATTATTATTACTCATACAATACTTATTGCATAGAAAATAGAGTATCGTGTTCCTTTAATTAATATTACCTGAATTTATTACAAGCATATCAGAATTAAAAAAATTCCGAATTTGAGCATCTATTTTAGAAATTTCGTTTAACAATATTTTTTTAAATAAGAAAATATTGCAATAAACAGCGAACATTAAAAAAAAAAAGGAAAGATTTGTAACTTCTGAAATCTAGAAAAATCTGTTACTTCTATTTCGATCTTTATTCCTGAACTCTTATTTTACAATCCCCGTCGTTTCCTACATTTTTGTCTAGTAAAATAAAATTTACGAGTTTGGACTCTTCAGAGTAATTTCTTTTCAAATCCCTCTAGGATTCGATTCATTTCCATGGCTGAAAAGCATTATTCTTGTAAAGTATTGGATTTTAGATCTGAATAGGATGTCAAGATTGTTTTTCACATCGTTTTTTCCCTAAGATTGAATTTTTTGAAACCAAATCTTTTATAAATTGTTACAAATTTCAATCTTGGAATGTTGGAATTTTTAAAATTCCAGTTTTAGAATATTTTAAACTTTTATATTATAAAATATTTAAACATTCAGAAAAAGTCCTTACAAATAGTAAAGATGAATGTATGTACAGGGACTGACTAAGACAAGGGCATACGAGACAAATGCCCGGGGGCCCCCACTTATGTAGGGCCCCTAATTGAAAAGAAATTTTATTTAACGTTTTTTTAATGAAAGTTCTTCATTACTGAAGTATTAAAGCAGAGGGGGGGGGGGCAAATAAGTTTTTGCCTCAGGCCCCAACTAGACTTAGTCGGGCCCTGTGTATTTATATAAATGTATGCAACTATGTTTAAAAGGGGCGAGTCTGAGCTCTATTGGCTAGGTTGATTGATTTACAACTACAAAATTTGGTACAAATATATCATGGAGTGATTATTTTGAAATTTTAATTAATTATAAGTTAAGCTAAATATTGATACGTTTGATAAATTCTCAAATTATTATTGCACAAAAATAAATTTTATATTTTTGAAAATTAAAATAAATTACATTATTAATCATGCCAGCTAACGTTGTTAATTTTTACAAAAAATTTTTTTGTCTGATTTTCGACAGTGCTGTCCTGAATTCAACATTGCTGTCCTGAAATTCAAATCGTTTCCATCATTTTATGATCTTCATAATTGCACACTTTTCTTTCATTGCTGAAAGATAAAGAAGTATTCACTCTGTTTTGAGGAATTTACGTTAAATAAAAGAATTAAATTAAAATATAATGCACATAAATCAGAAATATAGAGCTTAAATATTTAAAAAGAGCTTTAAACTCCTAAATCCTATTTTTTTCACTTCATTATAATCAGCTTAATTAGAATACTGAGTATGTCTAAATGATCAAAAATAAATCGGACACCCGCATAATGATCTAAGAAAAGGGAGAAGTAAATCTCATTTAAAAGCATCTAAGTCCAAATCATAATTATCCGAGAATATGACGTAATTGGAAATATTAGTAGATTCTATTTTTTCCATAAAAATGCAGAGGGAGAGAAAGGAATATCTGTTTAAATGTCAGGAATAAAAGAAATTAAATCCCTAACTGCCATACAGCTTAATTTTGCATATTTTTTTCATGCATGACAAGAAAATTATTATAAATGTTAATTTTAGAAATGATACTAAATAATCATTTTAATCTTTTTATCCTTAAAACAATAAATAAATGTCTCAATTAACTTCCAAAATAACGTTATAAGGGGGATGCTTATTTCGGATAAAATTAAAATAGATATGTAGATAAAGTTTCTTCATTTGTATAATGAAGTATTTTTATTAGATTATGAATATTTAGATGCACCGAATAAGAAATAGAAAAAATTAATATCTTTCTTTTTGGCAGAATAATCTTATTTTCTGTATTCGCATCATTTAAAGTCTTAACTAAATTTTCAAACTAATCTATTAGCAAAATTTTTTCGCCTAATAACTAGAATAACAAGAGACTAAAAATCAAGGTTTCCAGTTTATTTCTGTTTCGCATACTGACTTTTATTTCGAATTAAAGGTAAAATCAAAAGTTTCTGAAATGTTAGATTTCGAAAAACTTTTTAATCTGTGAGGGACAAAAAATAAAGACCAATATAATAATAAAACCATGGAAAAATGCAACAAGACTTCAAATTCAAAATTATGCTA
>JAOUZG010032859.1:4916079-4929037 GCA_026289955.1 Argiope argentata | reverse complement strand
CTTTTACTGAATTTGAAGACGGGAAGCTTTAATTTTATGGGAAAGTAATTAACAATATTTCTATCTGCCAAAGGTGAGTTGTGAAGGGGAATGACATTAAATAACTAAAAAATTTATTATATTAAAGTATATGATTTAAAAACAAATAAAATATGCACACATATTCAAATGATGGAAAAAGCCTTCTTAGAATAAATATTAAGTACATGTTACAGACACAAAGGACATTATTCATATATAAACGATGTAATTTAAATCCTTTTTTTTCTGGATCTTGAAAATATAATCAATGCATGCAATTAAGAAATGATCAAGTATGAAAAATCATTAATAAATGACAAAAAAACATTTTAGGTATTTCTTTTTATTTATAATGTGATAAATTACTTTTGTTAAAATATTCAAATAAATATGTTAAGCCTTGAAAGAATTTTTAAAAATTGTCTAAGTAAAAAGGAATTTCATTTTTACTTAAATTTATAATTGGATTTTAGACAATATTTATCAATTTTTTTATGATATACATTATATCTAAACTATCTTATAATACAGTATGGAACTACAATAAAAGTTCGCTTTTAAGAACATTTTATTATTTACATTTTTCCCCATATCCTTCCAGACATATGTTTTAAAACCCATTATTTTAAATTTTAGGATATATATTATTCATTTTTTGATTTTTTTAAAATTTTTCTCAATTTTTTTCTTTGATATTATAAAATGTGAAAATATTTCTGAAATTATATAATTACTGTATTTAAATATCGAAAACTATAGAGAAAAACAAAATTCATATAAATAAGAAAGAAAGTGAAAAATGGCTTATAATATTCTACAGTCACAAACTTTCAAGAAGTTAAGATTAAAAATAGTGTGAAAAAACAATTAAAAAACAATTTACGGTTAAAATGGTCATTAGTGTGCCCCCGAGTTTGTCGCCAATATGGCAACCCAATAGAAAGCTCTTGTAGTAACCCTAATGATGTTTTGTTTACTTCTTCCTACAATAGTTAAGTTGTGCAGGAGCTTAAACTCTTTTCTGAAAACTTAAATCAAAAATAATAAAATAATATCAATTAAATATTTTATTTTTGATCTGCATTATAATTAAGATTTTTTTGTATAGTTAATAAGAAGTTTCAATTATATTTTTAATGCGAATATAAAATATTTATTCCGAATATGCGAATATGCAATTTCACAAAATCGTCTGCTTTTTTTCTTTACGAAGTCGTCTCGTTTCTTTCTTTAAAAACCGTCTGCAATAGAATTATTCGCATTTCTCGTCATTCTTTCACAGCTCTATCGTTCGTCTGTTATTATGTCGGCAATTCAAGAGTGGATTCCATTCACCTGAATGGGATGGAAAAAAACATTTCGAACCTCAGAAATGGATGAAAGGTTATTGGATTAAATACTTCAAGTTTGTACACTATGTCTTTAAAATTTCCTATGAAATCCATTCTTTTTGCCTCTTTGTCTTTCTCAATTATTTATTATTCACTGTTCCTGTTATCCGCACATTCCTTATGTTCAATGTGCTAGCGAAGCTACTAGTTACCCGCTCCCGGGCATAGCGAAGCCGTAGGATGTTTAAGTTAAAAAATTCTGCCCGGTGCCTTCAACAGATGCCGGAGGCATCTGTTGAAGGCACCGGGCCTGAAAAAAAATAATGAAAAGACAATGCTTATCGATTAAAAAAATCATTATTATATTGGGAAAAGTCATAACCGTCATTTATCCATAAAAGTGTTTGTTTACACTGTCCGCCATCTTTATTGGCGACTTGGCATCATTGGCGCGGCAAGGGGCACACTATAAGTAACCTTTACCCAATTTACTTTTAACTACTGGTAAAATAATTTATCGCTTGAAGCTAGGAATACAAAAAGGTGTTAGGCTAAAAAGTAGATATTTGTCTTCACAAGTGTCATAGCTAATTTTAAGATCTAATTTTTATGAAAATCTTGTTGATTGGTTGAAAATGCACTTCAAAATGTTGTATAAAGTAAAAACATGTATTTGATTAAAGTTTTTTGAATCTGTGTAAATACCATATTGAAGGAGATCAGTTATGGTGACATACTCAAAAGTTACAGAGCCATATATTCAAAAACATGTTTACCAATTTAAGTTAGTTTTGAGAAATTGCCCTTAAATAATAATATAGCTTCTTTCCTTATCATTTCCTTATAGTACCGTACGCTAAGAAGATAGTAAGGCATCTTTAACGAAAATAAATTACTGCAGCTATATACTATTCACAAAAAGGTTGCAGTAAAATATAAATAAAATTATCTAAATACTGAAAAATGTACAAATGCTAAATACTCGGAAAAATACAAATAACATGATATATATAAACCAATCTTTCAAAGTATTTATTTTAAATTTTATAACTTATTAAGCATTCTAAAATCTAATTACAACTATATACTTACAGGCAGCAATAAATGACAGACATTAGGATTCGGATTTCTCAAATATTACAAAAATGGTTCCATTAAAAAAATTAACTATCATATCAAAGATAAACAAAATAGAAAAAACAAACCAATTCCTGAACCATAATATTAAAATGAACATTATATTAAGAGATTGATAATGCTGCTACAACTAGAATACAAATAAAATTAACTAAATCAGCACTAAGAATTAAGTTTAAAGTAAAATTCGTAATCAAAAGTTAAAAGAAATACAATGAATCAGGCCTGAAGTCTTTCTCATCACCCTAAGGTAGGAATTCAAACCAGTGATTTTTTTCTTTTAGGGGTCTGACATTTCGGCAAAAAAACTGACCCCTAAAGACCCAAAAATCCCAGAAAAATGACGTTTTGGAGATAAATTAGCATCACAGAAACACAAGAACAAATTTAAATCGATTACATAAATTGTTTAAATCAAATAAAAGCCCGTAAAACATAGAACTAAATCATCAATAAATACCAGTATTAAAAAGACACAAAAAACAGGCAAATAATTTTTAAGAGGATTTTTTGAATCAGAATAGAATGAGAGAAAAATGCTCAAACACAAACACAGAAACAAATCATAGTAATTAGAAAAATAAATCCAAACACATACCAAAATTAAGAAGAAATCCAAAAGGTTTGAAACTTGTCAACTAAGAGTGTATTTTCACCTCGTCAAATCAAAGTCAATTTCGACGCGTATGATGCCAAATGCTTAATCAGAATATATCGCCATAATAAGTACTTGAACTCCATCCGTTAAGTTAAGGTTCAAAATGGATAAACTGGAGGGTTTGTTTCAGTTTTGAAAATTATTTGTTTAAAAAATAGTTAGTGGCTAAGCTTTTAATGAGATAGTTTGTTGCTACCATGTATGAAACTTGGATAATACTAATATAGTTATTAATTGTTACCCAAACGATCTAATTTTAGCTGAAACAAACAATAATCAATTTAAAACCAGTTATTTGGATTTAAATATAGGAATTTCAAATAGAAAAACTTTAATAGGTATTTATGACAAAAAGGATGATTTAAACTTTAAAATAATTAAACAGCAATTATCATTCTAATTTAAATTCTCAAATTCTCAAAAATTTAATATTTTCACAATTCAACAGTATAAAAAAATAATAACAAAATTTCATACATGGTAGCAACAAAAAATCTTATTAAAAGCTTAGCCACTAACTAAATTCCCAAAAACTATTGCAACATACAAACTTTAATAAGAGAGGGTATAATTAAGTTTCAAAACTAAAATAAACTATCCAGTTTATCCACTTTGAACCTAAACCTAAACTTCAAGTTCTTTTTATGTTGATATATTCTGATCAAGCACATGGCTTCAAACGAGGCGAAATTAACTTTGGTTTTATGAGATAAAAATACACTGTTAGTTGACAAGCTTCAAACGTTTTGGAGTTCTTAATTTTGGCCTGTGCTTGGATTTATTTTTCTAATTACTGTGATTTGGTTTTGTATTTGAGTATGAGTATTTCTCTCTAATTCTATTCAGATTTTAAAAAAATTATTATTATTATTCCTTTTTTTGTGTGTGTGCTTTTAATACTAGTATTTTTTGATGATCTAGTTCTAGGTTTTACGGTCAATTATTTGATTTAAACACATTGTGTAATCAATTTAAATTTGTTCTTGTATTTTTGTGATACTAATTTATCTCTTAAGCCTCATTTTCCTCACATTTTCGGATCACAAGGGATCAGTCTTTTGCCGAAATGTCAGACCCCTCACAGAAAAAAATCCCTGGTTTGAATCCCTACCTGAGGTCGACCCTTGAAAAAGTTTTCAGGACGGATTCATTGTATTTTTTCCTTTGGATTTTGAATTTTACTTTAAACTTATTTCTTATTGCTAGTTTAGCCCATTTAAATACTTTTCATTTCATATAACCAAATAAATATTAAGTCCTTTTATGAATCATTTATCAGTTTTTAAATCTCGCATATTCTTTAAAAGTAAACAAAATTTTCAAACCGAAAATCAGAAAAATTCTTGAAATAAAACAAATGTCTTCAAACCCAATCTTGGATTTGTTCAGTAATCGTATTCTGCTTTCATAAGTAAATATAAAATTAGTAATAATCCAATAATGTAAAATTATTTCTTTCTTCAGTTTTATGGTTTATTTTTCCGTTACTTTTAAATTTCAACTTTCAAAAATAATTTTTTCATCCATGTATTTGTAATGTTAATTCTTCATATCATCAGCATCATAGGATACATTGTGATAACCAGAAACCTTAGGCAAATGAAATATATATATATATATGAGAATTAAAAATATATTTTATTTTTATAAATTTTCTTCTGTTAATTTTCTGTTAGATTTTTAAAAAAAAAGAAACTGTTTTATAAGTTTTGATTCATTATCCATGTTTAATATACTATAAATTTGCTATATCATAACAAACACTTTTTATCAAAAATAATATAAAAAATATACAATTAATACATTTTCTACTATTGTAATATTTTAAAAGAGTAAAAAAAATTATCATGTTTAATAAAAAAACATAATTTATTTAAAAGTATATTTATTTACATAATATTCATATTTATTTACATTTATATATATAAGTCAAAAATGAAAAGAATTGTATCGCTTTTAGGATTCTATGTGTCCTTTCAAATGCCAGGACATTGCACCTTGCTCTCCAAACAGGATAAAATATCACTCCATTTTCAAAAAAAACGAGTTTTGCTGATTCGTCCGAGAAAAATCCTTCGTTTTAAAAATTTCTTCTCAGTGTAGAAAAAAATGTAGTTTTTCTTCTAATCCAATAAATTCTTTTGCTTCACTTTCCAATGAGCATTAGCTCAGGAATTTCTCCTTTTTTCAATCCAATAATCTCTTTGTAAGGCGAGTTTTTGGAGCCGGAATGGAAAAAAAATATATGCACGAAAAAACTTCTAGAAATCCAAATTGCATGGTGAGTAAACCCTCATTTGCATATAAATTATCATCCATATTTACTGACTCCTTGGGTAGGCTCTTAACATTTCATTCCCGTTCTTTTATTTCTGAGATGATAGCTGAACTTCTGTAGGAATTCTGATTATTTATCACGTGCATCGCATTCATACTGAAGACGTTTCTGGAAAAAATTATTTTCTCCATAAAAATACTATATTTTGAATTTATATGTCCCAAAATGTTTTTTATCATCAATGTTTTTCGTATAAAGATACATTGTATTTTATATCTGTAAAATATTTTTTTATTGTTACAGGTACAAATTGCTGATTCTAGAAGTTATGTTGTTGTTGTTACTTATGGCACTTACCATGGACCCCGCTAATACATCAGCAAATTTAAGCCGAAAGGAGTATCTCTTGTTTTTTTAAGTAGCTCAAACTAGGGCCAAGAGTACGACTTAACTAACACTCACCACATTTGCTTTTATAGCCCCTTTTTACAGGGCGGGGGACACAGTCACACATCTCACAGAACAACAACCATGCTCAGACCAGCACTCGAGCCCGGGACTCCCAGAACACGAGGAAGACACGCTACCTCTGTACCAGAGAGCCGACTTACAAGTTATATTAAACACAAATGAACATAAAAATTCTAGAAATATTTATGTATATATTTAGTCTTTAAGTAAATAAAAAATGAAGCATTCTGGCTAAATATCGGTAGAATTGTACTACTTTCTAATTTAATTTTAAATTTGTTCCAACTGAAGTTCCTTTACCTGATGGAATCTATCATCTTTTAAATTTAATATAATGCTTAATTTTTTTTAAAAAGTAATAATGGAATTCTGAGAATTTTTTGTGATAATTGATAAGTGTTTCAAACGTAGCTAAATAAATCTATTTCTAAACATCCAGAGTTGTCCAAGAAGCAAAAACCGTATGAGCAAATAGGAGATAAAAAGATAAATAAGAACTAAAAATGTGAGTAATAAATTTAATAAAATGGTTTTTTAACACACTTTTATTCCAGCACAATAATGGATATCTTAATTTGTTACTGACTTGTAATATTTGATATATAGGATGTTCCAAAATATAAGGCACAAATTTGGTGGGAGATATAGAATAACAGTAAGAAAGTCATGTCGACCATCTGTATAGTACGTCCTGCATTGTGAGGCCTTACATTTCTACATCTGTAAGGGATTCAGTTACTGCAATCACCAGTGACATACTCATACTAACAATAGTTCATTAATTAAACTGCGGGTGGATTGCAATTTGGTAAAGATCTACAGCAATTTTCTAGTTTTGTTTCATTTAACGATGAAGCTACCTTTTCTCATGAATGTTTTTTAATGCTCATAAGGCGCAGATTGAACAGTACACACGGAACTTGGCATTCAATCCTTTTAACCATCTCGAATGGATGGTCACAGGACAGGAGTTTGATCTATATTAAGGACATTTTTCCGGAATTTCTTGATTCTGTCCTTGCACATGTTCGATGGCAAATGGGGTTACGACATGAAGGTGAGGCTTCAAATTTGAACCACTCTTTTGGAATCAACTGGACTGGGCACTGTGGTCTATTCGCATGGCATTCAAAATCACTTGATTTAACTCCCTTTGATTGTTTTTTGAAGTGGAAGTATGAAAACCATTCTTTATATAAAGCCAATAATTTCTAAAACGGACATAGCATCAAAACCCATCATCGAAATATCAGATATCTTCGAAGATATTCTCTAATCCTTTTCGAATAGGTAACATGCATTTATCAGTGCAATGAAAGTAATTTTGATCATCCGCAATGATTGTACCTATTTTTGTATTATTTAGTTGGGTTCTAAAAATGTTTACATCATTAAATCTTATGTCTTCCTGTGTCTTTATTTATCCCATATGGGTGGTATTTCTACCCAAACTTTCCTTTTTGATTATGATCCGTAATGATGTTTTTTACCATTCCCCATATCTGTACAAGAAGTTTAGAGTAATCCATGTTGAATAGCTAACATGCATTCATCAATGCAATGAAAGTAATTTTGATCATCCGCGATGATTGTATCTAATTTTGTATTATTTAGTGGGGTAATAAAAATGTTTAAACCACTATATTTTGTGTCTTCCTGTCTCATTATTTCTCCCATACGGGTGGTATTTCTACCTACGCTTTCCTTTAAGATTATGATCCGCAATGATATTTTTTACCATCCCCACACTTTCCTTTTTGATTATGATCCGTAATGATGTTTTTTACTATTCCCCATATCTGTACATGAAAATTAGAGTAATCCATGTTGAATAGCTAACATGCATTCATCAATGCAATGAAAGTAATTTTGAATATCTCCTGCAATGACTTCACCTAATTTTGTATCATTTAGTTGGTTAATAAAAAAATTTACACCAATATCTACTATGTTCTTCCTGTGTCATTATTTATCCCATATGGGTGATATTTCCACCCACACTTTCCTTTATGATTATCAACCGTAATGATGTGTTTTAACGCTCTCAGTGTCTCAACGTGAAGTTTAGAGCATCTTTTATATTAAATAAATTCCATTTGGAACCTTGCATAACATTTTCCGTTAACTTACTATCAAATGACACCTTCATTTAAAACTAAAATTAAAAAAGTAATTATAAAAATAATCAATTTTTTTTATTTTAAATAAGTATAAATGTGTCTATTTCATATAAAATTTTAATATTCCTAATTAAAGACCTCACCAGAATCCCGAGTTTCAAACGGAAAGTTTCCTTCCAAATATTATTAAAGTCAACTTCCGCAATTTTGACTTTCGAACTATAACTCTCTCTGCATACAAAGAGAAGAAAATAAACAAGAAAACAAAATCCTTTGAAACTTCAAAACTTGTACATCAAAATTCGCAAAATACCTTTTGAAAGGAAGCATCGGCGCCAGAGGATTAATTCTCGCTCCTCACGCTTATTAAGATACCTTCAGGAAGTATTTCGCCATCCTGCTTCCGTTGTCTTTGCCTTAACTAGCAGTGACAGGAGCATAAGCAATTTTCTCTCGACGTGTTTATTGTCATCCATGGACTTTTATTTGGAGAACTCAATCACGCGGAGCATAACAATGCCTATTTTACTAAACTAATCGGATTGGAAACTGGCTTAGCCTTCTCCAAACACGCCTACAGCTGTTAAACTCGGAACGTTAAAATAATGGTGGTATTGATTATGAGTGCTCTATAATTTAATTTTTGAGAGTGTTTAAAATTAACGGCTAGTTTTACATTTGTAAATCATCATCTAAATGTTCTAAAAGGTTTATTCTTTAATAAAATGCTTACAATTATTAAAAAATTATTATAGAATTTTTATAATCATTCCTTAGTTGTCAAATTTTCCTTAATGCAGTTGAATATGTTGTTGTTACTAATGGCACTTGTCATGGACAAACTCGCTGATGCACAGCGGACTTAAGTAAAAAATAAGCGTCTCTAGTTTGAAGTAGCGCCAACTAGGGTCGATGACTAAAGAGTACAACTTTAGCTACACACTGAGCACATTTGCTTGCCCGGCCCCTTTTTATAGGGGGCAAATTCAAATACTTCACATCTAAAAAACAGAAAAACAAGCATGCCCTAACCAGGATTAGAATCCGGGAAGTTCAGATCAACAGGAAGACTCGCTACCTCTGGGCTAGGACACAGTCTTAGTTGAATCTAAAAGACACTTTAACTGTAAACTCCTAAAAACTGTAACTGTGTAAGTAAACAAAGAAAATTGCAACATTTAATGAATTATAATTTCTAAATAAATAAATATTCCATTTTTAAAGAGGAATTTCTTAATTTCTCAATTATGTTCATCGCCAATGTATTAACCTTCATTATTTGTACTTAAAATCAATTAATAGTGCCTACTAAACATCCCTAAAGAGCAATTAATAATGTAAAGCAGAGGACCAACAAGCAAATTTTGTACTATAAAATATTAATCTACTAGAATATTAAGATAAATCTGGATTACAATTATTTATTTCACAAACATATAACTAATCAAAAATGATCTAATTACATAATTCTGAAAAAACACATGGAGTTAGTAAAATATTCACTACATGTTATATAATTATCGTATAAGTAATATCAAGGAAATTGTCTTCATTTAATAGCTTTCACACGTATTTTTCTTAAACATTTGGCACTGTAGCTTTTATGTTGCCAGTATTTATTTATTCAAATCCAACAGATCTTTTACTACGCTAGAAAGTTTCATTTATTTTCCTTATTTATGTACGTTATTGTGGAATAAGTATTTAAAATCGTTAAGTAAAAATATTAGTATAGGTAAAATTTTCTTATTTAATTATATAAACTTTAACAAGAACATTTTTGGAAAAAAAAGTCGTTAAATGTTTTTATGTAAAATAATCTCCAGCGAAAAAGGAATGAGATAGTAGAAAAAACCCATGTATGTAAACATTCTCAAATACTTGTTAAGACAATCGTTCAAACAACTCTAAATTCCCAGTTTTTGTAACTATAATTTTGATTAAAAAAAATTCTCATTATGTTTAGTATAACAATAAAGTAAGAATTTAAAAATATTTGAAGGATTTCAAAATGTCCATAATTAGATAATTTACTGCTTTCTTAAGAAAAAGCAAATGCCTCAAATATCTTCAAAGCATGCAAAATATTAATTTTCATAAATGAGAATTCGCTAAACATTAAAGAAATAATATATTTTAAAAAGAAAAAATAAAAAGTCAATCTGTAAAATAATTTATGTTAAAATATGTGAGCATTACTGGCATTTATTTGGTAACTAACGAAATAATTTCTATTTCTTAAAATGCAGGGTTATGCATTATGGTAAGTATTTAAAACCTACAAATCTTTACTTTAGTTATTTATTCATTTTGTAGAAATCCTTATGAGATTTTACACATTTATTTTAAGTAAAATTAATATTTAATGATTAAAAAAACTCCCAGGATATCGTAAATATTTAAATGAATGATTTCATTCAATCACGATGGATTCATAGATATTTTAAACCCCGAAAAATAATTACAAAATGTACTTGTGTTTGAATACAGAAATATAAAAGAATTACCTGCCATTAGACATGGATATTATTTTTAAAATTTACCGTTTACAAAAATACATTTTCAAAAAGGCATAATAATCTTTAACACATAATTTATCTTCTTGATTATTTTTATTTTAATGGGAAGGACTTTCCTTTTCCTGATTAGTAAGGTTTTTTTTTTATCTTTTAGAATTCTGCTTGTGACACTTCGTTGAAAGCCTTTCCAACTAAATTACTCAAATAGTTATAAAATGTCTGAAGAAAGTAAAAATCAGAAACTTTTAGAAGTTATCTAGTTAAAGGAAATATTGGATTATTATCTTTCTGTAATTACTTTTCTGACTTTCACTCTCATGTCATTTTATGAAGCAGTTTTGCACAGCAAACTGACAAAGATACACATGTTATTGGAAAAATTTCATATAGCCTTCTAGTTTTGAAAAGAAAAAAAAATTGTTAATTTTCTCATTTATTTAAGAAATTATTTTCTGAATACACTTCAGTTACATTGTTATAAGTTTTATTCTTCCATATTTTATTTTTTAAAAAAAATATGGAAACGTTTTTTCTAATATGTCATTTGATGTAATACATTTAGCTAAATAGTTAATAAGTTAAATCATAATTTACATTATACATCTTTAAAAATAACGAGTTTCTGCAAAAGTCATTTATTGTTCTAGAAAAAAAGAAAATCGGCTTTCTTTTTATTATTTCTGGTCTAATTAGTTACATATTCCTGATGAAAGACATTTGGGGGCTTTTTATGTGTTATGCATTATTTATGAGAAAAGAGTTTAGTTTTATTAATTTCCTGCTTTGAAGGAACTTTAGGTTTAATTAGAATGAAAATTTTCAACAAATGCTCATTCTCCTATATTATAATTATTGTTACTTTTCTTGATTACACAATATTTTATTTGATAGTGAAGATAGTACCGGTTATCTTTTATATGGTTGATGTGTAACATCAACAACAAAAGGCACATGATTACGCCATAGTGTAGCAGGCCTAGAAATCTACACATAAAATTTACGAGAGATAACCGACATCACACTTCTTCTAGTACTCAAGTCAAGCTCGCTTCTACTGGAAAAAAATATGCTAACATCAACAGTGAGACCACGTTGTGTTTACATGATCGATAGTTGGCTCTGTTAAAAAAAACACCACGTGGTTAACGGAATTCTTAACATCCTGAACAAGTAATATCTCTTCACATTTCTTCTCTACACCAGCAGACACCTATTTGGGGATACGAATATTAAACAATTTTCATCTAGGATGGTATCGTGTTACCGAATTTGAATGATTCTTGCATGAAGCTTATAACACTTTACCACACATTACTGATAAGAATAAAATGATGATCAGTCATTGCCTTCTCTTTGAGAGTTGCTTCTTCTAGGATGTAATCGAGTTACCAAATTTGAATGATTCTTGCATGAAGCTCAGAACACTTTAACACAAATTACTGATAAGAATATAATGAGGATCAATCATTGCCTTCTCTTTGAGATTTTTTTCACTCCATACTAAATGAAAAGAATAAAAATCGAAGGTTATTATGACAACATTTGTAATCCTTAATTGCTATCAGGAAATTTTATCGGATATCTATCAGGAAATTTAGGCATTCACTAGGAATTATTTTTAAAAAAACTTTGATCTTTATAAATAATTTTAATAACGAACATAATCGTTTAAATTATTGGAGTAAAATAGTTTATTATCTAAATGTATCTAATCACTAAACAATTTGATCACTGAAGAAAACTTCAATTTTTCTTAATGACTTCGATTTGAAGGATTATATTTAGAAGAATTTTAGATTATTATCTAAATTAAACAATGTAGGAAAATGTTATTTAAAAATTTTAAGGCGATTAATTAATTAAATCAAATATGTATAGAGAAGTTATTTCTGGTATTCTTCTTTAAAATCCGTAAAATTTAGAATTCAGATGTTGAGGAAATGTTAAAAATAAATATTAGTCAGAATGAATGGAATCCGAAAAATATGATATTTTATTAAATGAAATTTTTATACAGAAATTTATTGTAGCCATTTAAAATTAGAAAACAATAATTCTATTTTAATTTCAGTTTATCTTCAGTCAGATTTATCCAATCCATTTCTTATTAATTGTTGAGAATTAATGTACTTCTTAAATTCAGTATGGGTATAATATGCTGCAACACCTTATAATATATAATATAGTACATAATTGTTTTAGTTCCTTCTTTATAGTAAGCTCTTTTTAAATTAATGATTTATTGGAATCATGTGAAACCTATTGAAAGCTTTTTTTTTCTTTTTTCGTAAGCATAGTATAAGAATTGAGGTGAATTAAAAATGCACACAGAATATTTCTATTTCAGAAAATGGCTATGTTCAATGTACATTTAAATTAAAAATCCGAGTTAAAACATGCTATTAATTAATTCTATTATAATA
>JAOUZG010032859.1:4898704-4916069 GCA_026289955.1 Argiope argentata | reverse complement strand
ATTATTTAAACATTTACATCTCCCAAAAATGGTTCTGAAAATGTCAAGTATGTATCTAATTCTTATGCTAAAGAAAATAAAGACTTGACATTTGAAAAAAATTTACTTACATATATCCTGAACCATAAAAAAAATCAGAGCTCTTTCCTAAAACGAATCCAGAAACTTTCAAAACTATGTTATGAATATTTCAATCCTCTTTTCTGAAATTTTATTCTAGAATTGCCATCTTTCCATACATTGTTTCAGAGAAGTAAAATTTTCCAGATCGAAATTCCCTTCCCTACAAGAGAATTTATTTTCAAATCTATAGAAAATTCGAATCATTTCCTATATGTCAACCATTTATTAGATATTAGATTTCGAATCTTGAAAGGTTTTTAAAATTGTTTGCGTTTTTATATTTTTCCAAGATTAGGAATTTTTTTATCTGTTTTTTTAATAAACTCAAGAAATGTGATTTCAAATATGTATTTTTTTAATTTTCTAACTTTTACTGGCAGAATGTTGCCAAATATTTAAAAAATTTATTATTTTAGTGTTTAGAAAAAAATATAGAACAATTTAAGAAATCGTGGAGTACTAAAAATACGATATATAAGAATTATTAATTTATGCTCTGCATATTTTGAATTTTTAGAAAATTGCAATTTTCAAAACAAAGAAATGTAAAATACTCCCTATTTGTAGTATTATCCGTGGCAAGTGCCATAAGTAACAACAACAACATAAATTTCAGAAATTTTTACAGTTGTTTACTGCTTGATTATGAATACAAACTAATGATTTTTTTATATTTGTTATTGGATTTTATTCCTGAATTTGAATTAAGAATTATACCATTTTTTTGCTATATGTATTTTTTGTAGTCAAGAAAAGATTTTGTGGTCACCCGGTTTTAATGTCTTGTTTTGAAAAAGCTTGAAAATTATTTTGAGACTTTGATAAACCTTAAACAGTATATTTCGAAGAAAGTGCTCCGAGTGTGCAGGAATAAAAGGAAATATTTTTAATTAGAGCTCGGATAAGTCAAAAAATCATAAATGTAGATATTATTACATATAAATATGTATTTAACTACAAATACAGATAGAAATTCTTAACTACCCAGTACTTAATTATTTTTAAAATTAAATGTTCAATTTTCTTTCTTCCTCACTTTTAATATAACAATTGTTTTAAACATAGTTTCACTTTAAAATCTAAAGAGCTATAAAATCAATGACCATAGTACTTTAAATTCTGAACTTCATTAATGAATAATTAAAGATTCTGAATGTTTGAAATGCCTATTTATAAGAAGTTCCTTTGAAGAAAATTACATGTAACACGAACTATCAAAAAAAATATGATGACAAATCAATTAGGAAAAAGCACTCAAAGTTAAAAGAAAATTCAAACTATGTTCATTATCTGTTCTTTCTTTTTTCAAATTAAGTTCACCAATATAAGCTGATTTCTTAAAATAAATCACTTAAAAATAATGATAGTAATGCATAAAATAATTTAAATGTTTACATACAAAAATAAATATTCCTTAATAAGTTATTATTGCCAATAAATAGAAATTGACAATAAATTGATCCATCACTGAAGCATTCCAACAATTAAATTGTTAAAATGCATTCAATTGTAGAATTATTATAGCTAGATATGTGTTTAATTTTTTCTCAGCATCAATTTTTTTTCGTTTCCTAATTCAACAATTATTTATCAATTATTGAACATTACTACAATAAGGCAAGTTAAATTTATGATTACATGAATCTATATCAAAAATATACGTCTATAATGAGTATATTTAATCGTCCAGAATGAGTTCCAGCTGGCACATAAAACAAAGAAATAGCCATAAATTATACAAAGCTTTGCAAACCTCGAGTATAATTATCCTAAAGATGATTAGGCGGATATGTCAAAGGAATCTACTTTTTTCCAATGAAACAAAAAATAATAAACATTGTAAAGGTCAAGAATAAAAGAAGTCATTTTCCTAAAACTAAAGGATATACATTTGATTTTACTAAACGTAAATCATTTGATTTTTTTCATTCATACTAGAGATTAAAACTATTTTCTTATATTCCATTAAATCCTTCTGCTTCGGTTAAGTTTAAACAGCAGTTCAATTATTTTCCTTTCTTAATCGTGTAATCTTCATTTTAAGGCGGGTTGTTGAAAACTGACTGAAAAATAAGGCATTCTAAAGACTTCTACAAATCAATACTGCACGATTTGCATATAAATTACTCTCCATTTCTACTAACTTCTTTTCTGATCTAGTGCTTCAACAATTAAATTCCGCTCTTTTATTTCTATGATTTTTTCGTGGAATCTCTGAAAGGACGAATTCCTTTTATACATTTGTTACCAGAATTAAATGATTTTCTGTCGAAAAGTAATGATTTCCTTCTTCAATTTATTTAATAATTTGGTCTTGCGAATGCAGACTACCCAATAGAGGGAAAACATTTATCTGAATGGGCTGCAATTCTATTTCGAATTCTTTAATATCTTTTGATTTAATTTAAAATATGATCTCGTTTGGTTACTGTAAAAGTTAAGACTTTCATTAAAGCTTATTTTATTTAATAAATTCCCGTGTCTGTCATTAAGTAATTAGATTTCTCTTCTGTACTGTAATTACGAAATAATAGAGAATTATTAGAATAAGTAAAAAAATGCGAAGGATTGAGGGAATGAATTTGTAATTTCGCCATTTATTATTGAGAAAAATTTTTATAGAATATTTTTGAAAAAAAAATTAACTTTCTGTTAAGAACTGTTAATTTTATGTGAAATTAAGCGTTAAACTCATAGCGTGTGTATTATAATAATAAAATAGTGTGTGCATTATAATATATAATATTATAGTATAATATATAATAAACTCATAGTACGTGTATCATAATATATATTATTATAGTATAATATATAATAAACTCATAGTGCGTGTATTATAATAATAAAATAGTGTGTGTATTATAATATATAATATCATAGTATAATATATAATAAACTGATAGTGCGTGTATTATAATAGACAATAATAAAATAACTATGCTTTTTATAAAATATATAGATTTGATAGAATTATCGATAAAATGTACAAACACAAAAGCGGTAAACAAAACAGTAATAATAACAAATAAATTATAGAACGAATAGTGTGTGTGTGTGTGTGTGTGTGTGTGTGTGTATTATATATTAATATTTAACTAATATTAATATTTAATAAAATATTAATATTTAACTAAGCAAACTGTTTTTTAACCATAACTTCCTATTCAGTCTGAAAAAATATGGATTTTTAACTGAGGAATTAATTTTTTAAAAAACACATTGTTCATCTATTGAGTTTAAATATAAAACCCTTCCCATATATTTCATGTTATATCATTTTCCCAAAATTTTAAAATACAAAATAATATAAATTTAGGAAAATAATTGGATAAGGAAATGTTTAAAGATCTGTTAAAAGCAGATGTGGGAATAGTTTGAAGTAAGTATAAGAATATCAGAATAAGTTTGAAACTTTTTCTAAAAATATCGGAAATTAAAATATAACCTTTATTATAATAATTCTTGATGCAATATAATTGATTCTGTCTAAAATAGTCATACATTGATTAAATTATTTAAAACAATTTTAATGGTAAAAATTATGTTTATTTTTCCAAAACATTAGTTTCTATGCATTTAAGATTTTTTTTTAATGTCATAGCAAAATTTATAAAATCAAAACAAATTATAACGATTCAACCAAAATTTTAATTTCAGAATAACGAACAAATTTTACTTTCATTCGTTTTATAAAACAAAACTTATCACATAATTTTAATATAATTTTATTAAAAATTTGAATTTTTTGGAACATTTTATTGAATACAGAAGACATCTAAGGCAAAAATAAAAGATATTTTAAAAAATCCTAAAATATAATTTTGATAAATTTTATTCAGTTCGCTCTCATTTGAAACTTTATTGGAGGTGTTTTTGGCTCAGAGTGCTAATTACAAATAGACAAAATAGTGAATTAGTTACATGGAGATTTTTAATACATTTTCAATTGATAAATGCAATCTATAATGAAAAAAATATTTCTTAATTTTGATTACAAACTTAATTTTCTATTTCTAAATTATAAAATAATATACAAATGTTTTGCATTTTTTATGAACCTTTTATAAAAATAATAAAAAATGATGTTGAATAAATAAATGAATAATAAATGAATGTTTCTTTAGGAAACATAAATTTAATCTCTAAATATTCACATATTGATTAATCTCTAATCATTTATTTAGAAATTAATCAGTGCTTTCTATGGAGAAATAATTCTAGCATTTTGAATTAATATTTTACAAAGTTTTTTTTTCTATCATAAATATCAGATCTTTATTAAAACGCAAATTACGATCGAAATATTTGCATATCTGACAACACGTTTGAATAAACAATAATGAATATCAAAAGCAAAGGAAATTTTATAATCATCCTTTCACGTTTATTTATATCTAATTAATAAATTAACTACGAATTGCAATACTTTGAAATGTCATTCACCCTAAAATATTTTAAATTAAATAATTGGGAAAAGATAATGAAATGATATTTTTATAAAATGTGATTAAGTTCAAAAATAGGAAATTTCCTTAGTTAATAAACTCTATTTGGATTAATTAACAATTAATCATTTTTGATAATCTAAGAATCTGGGTTTTCTTAATAATTATAGCAAGCTAAATGTCAGTTACAATAACAACAAAATTTAAAACCTAATTTAATTTAACATAGAACTTTCTACTTTTAAAAAAAAAGAAATTATTTTCTTGCATTATCTCATAATTTTAGGAAAAATTAGAGTTTGTTAATTTTAGAAATATATAGTTGATTCTTAAATTTTCTGTGCTAATGTGTTTTTTTTTTATTCTATTTCTCAGGGCAGAGGTGGGGGGGGGTCTAGAAAAATCTTTAGACTCTAGACTAACATGTATGTTTTCCATTAAATCTAAGAGTGAACCATTCCTTTTTCATTTTCTTTTTATTTTAAATTCTTGTTCTTTTTGTTCTTAATTTTTTTTCAATAACAAAAGAAAATTTTGTATTGCTATAAAAAGGTTAAAGTCTAAAAAATTGATTATTGCATGAAATAAATAAGTAAGTAAACTGTTATCTTAAATTAAGGCTTGATGTAGATCTGGAAAAGTTATTTAAAGTTCAATAATTACAAAACTAATATAAATTACGGGGAAAAAAAACCCTAAAACCAATTCATCAGCTTTTTTACTCAACACGTAGAGTAAATAAATATATTATTCTATACCAACTTAAACTATTCTTTAAAGAAAAGGAAGGTTTATATTCTATGTTATTTGATTAAATTAATGCAATTTTGACTTTTTGAATAGGCTACTGGTTCTATTAACGATGCTTAGTAAAATATTGTTGACTCAGCAACAACTTCAAGAAAGTGAGTTCCAACTCTTATTCAGCTCAAACTCAACGAGATTTGAAGATTTAAATTTATTAAATTATATCTTAACAATGGTCACATAGAAAGAGATCAACAAATTTTCAGAATGAAAAGAACATTATTTTAAATTAAAGAAATTCAAAGATTCACAATTTGAACAGTTTTGGTCACAGAATATATTAACGATATACACATAAAAATACAATAAACATTATTTGATAAGGAATAAAAAATGAAACTTTATTATTTTATCAAAATTGCCGTTATTAACTGAAGTAGCATAATATATATAATCGTTCACGTAATGAAAGAATTTTTCATTTGAAACTATAATTATCTATAATGGTTGAAACATCAGCAAATTCTTCGTTTGGACTTACATCTCGTATATCTGAAGTTATAAAAAAATGCATTACCATCTATAATATCGATATAAATGTCTAGTTGAATTTGCCCTATTAACATAATGGATTAATATTCAGATATTCTAAAGATATGTGAAAAATTCTTGTATATGTAGCTGTCAAAATAATAGAAACACCAGTGAATGAAAGTGACATTTTTGAATGCGTTTTGTAAGCATTAAAATATAATAATAGTATCCAGCTCTTTTATTAACAGCAGTATGTATTATTCTGGCAGTATGTATCAGTTTTTTTGAAATTTTCTTAACCTTGGATTTATTTCCTAAAATATAAATTTTCTGACCTATCATATTTCCAAAGCGATCAAATTGTATGATTCCATCAGCTGGAGCAAATGTGACCAAAACATCCCAACTTTTAGGCGTTTCTAGAGGTACGGGGTCTAAAGTAATGACAACATATACATATTGCGGCATGAAAAAACGGCTTTACTGAAATTCACAAAATGTCTTGACCTCTCAGAATTTTAAAGAGGCCAAATTATAGATCGATTAAGTGTGACAGAAACATCCCAACTTTTGGGCTTTTCTAAAGGTGCGATGTCTCAAGTTATGACAATATAGATACAAAAAAGATCGGCAAAGTAAAATAGTGGTCGAAAAGGGAAGCTCATGGAAAGAGACCGACTGGTATTCAAGGGGATTGAAATGCCTAAAAAGTGAACAACTGCAACAATGTCCCTGCAGAGCTCAATACCAATCTAGATTCTCCAATATCAATTATTACAGTTAGAATTTACCTTCATAAACAGAACATTTACGGTAGAGCAGCAATTTCCAGGCCATTTGTCACGATGTTAAAGGTAAAGGTCGTGTTGCAGTAGGGTAACTCTCACAAAACCTCGTCGATTGATAAGTGGTGGAAAATAATATGATCTGACGACTCGTGTTTAACATATTTCTCGAGATCAGGACAATGTTATGCTTTTCAGCTGAAACAATCGTAATCCTGAAAGGAATGATCACTGCGGAAAAGTATAGATAAATTTTAGCTCACCAGGTCCATCCTGCAGTTAAAACTTTATATCTTGCTTGAAATGGAATTTTCGAGGATGATCATGCCTCCCTCTATTCAGCAAGACTTGTAGAATCCTGGTTTGTAAAGCACGTCTATGAAGTTAAACATTTTCCTTGGTCCACAGTGTCACTGAATCTCAATATAATTGAATCGCTTTATTCTATTTTAGAACATTCAATACGTAATCAATGTTCTCCACCGGCATCCCTCTAAGAACTTTTACAATATATCAAGGAAAAATGGTACAATATTCCTCTAAACAATATCCAACCCTTATATGAATTGATTCCAGGCTAATCCGAGCTGTATCACATGCCAAAGGCGATCCTACACCAAACTAATAAAGGATTCTTTATAAATATTGGGTTGTTTTTTTTAATTTTTGATAACCACCTGTATCAGTGAAGCACACTTTTACCTATAACAAACATATATTATTCATATGAAGAGGTGTTATTTGACTTGAAATCTATTAGGCTGCTTAAACAGTTATTATTTCATACAAAAACTTCATAACAGCTTGATGGCATTGAGGATTAACAAAACTACCATAAAATAAAGATTTTGTCTTAAATCCAACTAATGTTAATGAATCAGAAACGCTACTTTTGCATTATGAAGCAGTTATGTCTTTTAAAACAAATACTATTTCTGAAAATATAAGCAAAGAAATAGAATAAGTGAAATGTTTATTTGAGTTGCTATAAATCTCGAGGAAAATGATTACTGTATTGATGTTATAAATATTAAAATGCTTTTCTTTTTGTGAACAAAGTATGAATTAAAATATACAAAATATCTGCTGTTGTTGTTACTTATGGCACTTGCCTATGGACAAGCCCCCTGCTGATACAGCAGCAGATTTAAGCCGAAAGGATCGACTCTTGTTTTTGAAGTAGCGCCAACAAGGACCAAGAGTACGACTTAGATACACACTCACCACATTCACTTGCACAGCCCCTTTTTACAGGGGGGGGGCACAGTCACTCATCTCACAGATAGCACACAGAAGAACGACCATGCCCAAACCGGGACTTCCAGAACACGAGGAAGGCACGCTACCTCTATACCATAAATCTGGTAGAAAATATATTTAAACCTTTTGTTTAAAAAATTTTAATTAATATGTTGTATACATTTCATTGATTCACATTTAGATTTATTTACAATCTTATATTTTTATGTTAATATGTTTATCCTGAAATAACTTTTATTTTGGCAATTTTTTAGCAATCAATTTTTTATCTCATTAGAAATTTTAATTTTTTTCTCGGAATAATGATTATTATCTCCAACTAAATTTAATTGGGGATCTGAAGCTATATTGATCAAAGCAACTAAATTGAATCGAGAGACCTGCAGAAGAATGGAGAGAGCTAAATCTCATTTGAAAGCTACCGGGATTCTTAGTCTAGATTATAATAATGCGAAACTGGCACTTGATTGGAAAATTATTGGATTGTGTTTGCCGCTTGCAGCCATTCAAAAGGGGTAAAAATAGAATATATTCTTTACAGCGACAGAAATAAAGAGAAACATTTTGACAAACTTCGAATTATTTTTAACTTTTATTAGTTTTTTTGTCATGTAAGAAAGATCATATCATTATAATCAAGTAATTAGTTATAACTTTTATTTTTAAGAACAATTAATTCTTATTATATTTTTATTTCGTTATAATGAATAAATAGTATGTGCTCACTTGGAGTAGTTTTTTTGAAAATATGTTAATTGCTGAAAATTAATATATAAGGCAATAATTATCATCTTTTGAATGATCGATTGGGGATTTTAAATTACATTTTTTATACTTGTATAAGATCGAAATTTTAAATGTCCACTTTATTTCGATATAATGTTCTTAGAATTAACTAAGAGATCGTTTAACAATTATATTATTAAATAACTTCAAAGAAATTATTATCTTCAATTGTACCATGCGTTTTTACATGATATTTTTAATTAATTCTTAATTTTTTATACTTAAAAAAATTTAATTAATATAAAATTAAAGGAATTCTCCGCGATAAATAATGATTCTATATATTATTCATTTTTTTTATTATTATTTCACTGAATAGAAAATGTTTGTGATATGAAATTAAAAAAAAAAACTTTTTTTAAACACAGTAATTTTTATGTATTATTATTTTCGTTACCTATTTTATAATTCAATATTATAAATATTATGAATCGATGGTATCGTTTTATCCTTATGAAATTCACTGCCAATTGTCTAAACTATTTAAAGAAGGAAAGGGAATTAAAATAACCCATTAAGAGATAAATAGAGTCTGAATATATTAAAATACTGTATGTTAGTTAAAAGACAATAATAAACTTTTGTTATGCTTTTTATTGTTTTATTTCGTTAAAATGCAATTTTTAAAAAATTAATTTACACAACTTTTACTAATGCGTGCTTCATTTGAAAAATTTAATTCTTATTAAGACTTCAAAAGCGACAATAAAGTATACAAAAAAAAGGATTATATGTCAGTAACAGCCAAAACTAGGGGCGAGGGGAGAGATATATAATTTTTACGTAGAAGTCACTTTTATGGGTTAAGATACATATAGAACCAACCGGAAATACAGTTTAGCGAAAATAGTTCAGAATTTATTAAATATATAAATAAAATCAACACCAAATTGAAAAATTGTTTTAAGAACATGAATTTATTTTCCTTTATGAAATAGAAAATAATTTCTTACTAGAATTATTGTGGATTTCTAAAAATATTAAATGTTTAATTACTCTTAAAAACACTCGAATTTTACTCGAATTTCAATCGCGCATAATAATCTATTTAATTTTTAATTATTATTTAAAAATTTTCTGTTATCCTATATATTGTACTTTAATTACATATTAAAATTGTACAAAATATGGAACATGAATGAAATCCATTTTAGAATACATTTTTATAATTGTTTTTAATCCCTTTTTTTATCCTTATTTTGCAATCCATTGCCTGAAATATTATTGATTGAATATAATATTTTTTTTTAATTTACAAAACATAATATATTTAGTAAAAGAAATTTATATCAATCGACAAAATAATTCTTTTTTTTTAAAAAAAAAGATTACTTACAAGCATAAAAGCCCAATTATACCTTATAGTAAATTTTTAGTAATTATGAAAGTGAGACATAAAAGGCTTAAACTACCTTCACCAACATAGAAGAATTTAATAGCATGGAAAATTCATGACAAATTGTAGAATACGGTTGATTAGAAAAATTTTCCTTTAAAACTATAAATATTAAAAAGCTTCTATCAGAGGAAAAAACTCTTCAAATATCACAACTTTTTAAAGTTCTAATACCTTCTGAAATTTTTACAATTAATCAATGTAATATCTGTAATTCATAATTCCTCAAAAAGTTTATTGTTGTTTGCTTCCTTTCAACTCTTGAATTTCGTTCTTGAGCTTGTTACATTGCCATTTGTGCTGATTTATTGAGTCAAAATATTTTAGAGAAAAGTTTTAATGTTTAAATAAAATTCACTGAATTTTAGAAAAGAGAAAAGCAAAAGTATTTCACCATAAAGTCATATTTCAAAAATCATATATGCTGCTTTAATGTAATTTTAATTTATGATGTTAGAGAACACATCATTTCTTGACTTTTACTTCCAACAAAAGATACGTAAAATTGCAATAAATTTTGTTTATCCATGTCATTCATTTTTCAAATGTAATTATTTTAAGAACAACATATTTTATCTGTACTAGACATGCGTATTGAATTGAATACATAGACTAGAATTAAGAGACCACAATAACTACAACAAACAAATGCAATTCTGAATTATTTAATTTTTATTTCCTTGCTTCTTAAAATGTGAAGATTTAGAAAAAGATTCAATAAAATTTATATGACGCGATACAAAAATAGATCAATCATTTTAAAACTATTTTAAATTTTATGATTTTTTCAACATACTAATGTCGTGAAATATTTGGAATCAATAAGTGAAAAAATGTATAAAATTTCCAAAGTGATATGAACAAAACAATCATAAAATTTACTTACACTTTCTAAAGTGAAAAAGGAAAATGTTTAAAATCCAATTATGAATTTTTAAACAAAAATATGCTTTGAAAGCCCCCAAAATTGCTATTAAACACAGTAAAAGAGAATAAATCAAATAATGTCTTCAAAAAATAACTTGCGTTCGTTAAGTATATGTTTTCATTATTTAGTAATTACATTTGTAAAGAAATTAACATAATTAACTGTCAGTAGAAATTACTTTCAATAAAAATAAGTTATAAAATCAGTCCAATTTGCATATCTTTAATGTTTCTAATTAAGGAATATTGTTTTTGTGCACACACAATTGGGGTTAATTTTTCGTTCTTGTTTCTGCTTCAATTTTCTACGTTTTATCAATTACTGCAAATAATAATTAATTATTTGCAGTAGTATCGTTTATCCAAAATCAGAATTATATTTTAATTATCAGAAATATTTTCATTTTATAAAATCTTGCATAAATTTACTAAACTTTAAAAAAAATTATTAAATTTAATATCTTAATACAGTGTTTAATGTATCATAGTTGTGTTCATGCAAAAATTAACGATACAAGTGTTCATGTCAAAATTTTTATAATTATAAAAGTTATTTGGTCATAGAAATTAGACCATATAAATATACCGGAAAATGAATTCTTCTCATAAAAAACATCTTTTCAAGAATAATAATTTTAACTAAAATGTGTACAGAAAAGTAAAAGAAAGGAATTATGTAACTTAAATGGATACAACTTACCCTTTCCAACACTAGTGATTCACATGTCCATCATAAAAAGAGTAAAATATTATTAATTTTTGTTAATGTCCATTCATCTCAGAGAATTTTTTTTATGTCTTCGAAGTGTGGAAAAAAATCTTTTTTTTTAATTCAATAAATTTCTTCGCTTCACTTGCCATCGAGCATTACTTTGTGTGTGTGTGTTTTTCATCTTCAATCTTGTAATCTGTTTATAACGCAAGAATGTTGAAGCCAGAATGGAGGAAAAATGCATTGAGGAAAAGCTACGAAAAATCAAAACTTCTTGGTGTGTAAACTTCATTTGCATATAAATTATCATCCATTTCATTCCTTATCTACCCATTTCATTCCTTAGGCGTTTCCGTCAAATCTTAGTCCCACTCTCATTGTTTTTGTGATGGTTTGTAGGATTCTCAAAGTTGATTCCTGATTTTGACATTTTTATATATTTCGATTTTTGCAGGAAGAATAAGTTTTTATAAAGTTTTATTCCTCGTTTGTAATATGCAGTGTTATTTTTCGTATACATCTTCAAATGAATCTATATGTATTCATTTAAATATCTGTATAACTATATTGTTGGTAATTGTGGATGAAATATTATTACGATAATTAGAAATTACATGAAGTTAAAAATGTCCTAATATATATGCATATGTTTCTTAAAATATTGAAATTAAAATTGTTCAATAAATAAATACAAGTTGAACCTTTCTGGGAAAAATTTATTTTAATATAAACGTTTTTGAACTGGTATATACTCTTCAAGCTGAGTTCTGGACTTATATGATAAAAGCATTGCTTGCAAATCTCTGAGAAATATATATAAAAAATATGTATTTTCAATAGATCTAATTAAACTAGATATACTAAATTTAGCAATTATATCATCTTGAAGTCTCATTAAAAAGATATTTCAAAACTCTATTTGAAATATTTATTAAATCCTTTAAACGAAAGCATTGAAAGAATTGAACAAAAGTATTGATATCAAAGGATTGTTTGTTTGTTTTTCATTCATGAAGATACCTTGAAAACAAATATCACCATACAGCTCCCATGGTCTTTGTCTTAACTACATGTGACAATAAACAGCCTAGAACAATTATCTCTTGTTTGTTTATTGTCATCTATATATCTCTAGACTAAGACCTCAATCTCACGGAAGACAGCATTGTTAACAGAGGGAAATTAAAGTTTTCCTATACATACCTGTTATAGAATGTTTAACGCCAAAGTAACTGAGATACTTTTGAATTTTCTATTTTTAAAAGCTTTTGGCAGTGTTTAAAACTACATTTTATATCAGAATCTATTGTATGTGTAATGTTTATGCATACATGCTCGAATTCTTTTAAGTGTTGTTGTAAGTAACTAAAGTATCACAGCTGCATTTTTCTAATTTTTCGGGAACAATAGAAATCTGAATCCTGTTATTATCCTACACATTACAAATGAACTATATAAATAAGTGAAAATGATAGAAAAGTTTAAACTACCCTTTTGGTTTATAGGAATTTAGAGTGATATATTGTTCGCACTTAATATAAAAACGAAAGCATCAAAAGAAGGAAATGTAGAGTTCGGATCTAACAGAGAGAATTAAATTCTAAGTGAATTAAAAAGTTATACTAAACAAAATAATTTGAAGGATACAAATTTTGATAACTAGTCAATTTCGAAAAGTTTAAAAATCGTACAATTCTTTTAAAGAATTGTAACATAAACATTTTGTGACTTTCACTTTATCACAAGAATAAATAAAATAATGTTTTTCAGAACTTATTGCCATGACATGGAATGTGAAGAGAAGCGTTTATTCTTTTGGCTTCCAAATTCCGAATCAATATCAAACATCGCTCTCTAATATTCTTTGACGACTTTTCACATTAAAACAGTATTCGCCAGTGGAATCGCCAATTTAAAGAATCTGACTGAACCGGAATAGAAAGAAGTCTTTTCAAATTCAAGTCGATCACACCATTCTCAGGTGAATACAGGCTGGAAGCCTTTCCACATTTCCAAAATTCCTTGATATGTTCTTTCATCCAGGGAAACTAGTTAGACCTTTCCAAGATGTCAGAAGTTTATATTAGTACGTTGCCCAAGTTTGAAGCTGAAAGTCACTTTCTAGCCCTTAAATTCTCAACAATTAGAGCAATCCGAAAACTTCCCTTACAAAAGTTATTCATTATGACATGTCTATCAAACTCAAAATTCAAATTACCTTTAGATTCTCACTCCATGAGAATTATACATAAATTTAAACTATGAAATTTATTAAGAAGTTACCCTCTTTATAATACATCGATCCCTTTATCATAGATATATTTAATAATATTTAGCAGCTAATAACAACAGAATTTGTTATATAAATTTAGAAAGTGAAATCTACAATATATTCTAACTAGAAATTAGAATCAAACGACGATTATAATCAGAATTATTTATATTATTTATTCATTAAAAGATATTGGCTTTTATTTATTGAATATTACAAAATCTTATCAATAAATTGTAATTCGAAATATGAAAAATATATCGACTCAAGCACAAAAATGTTTTTAAATAAGAATAATTCTAATTGAAATATCATTCACGCTTATTAATTTCTGGATTTATTATTTAAAAAAGAAAATATATATATGGACAGTGAAAAAAATGCTTAGTTTTCTATGAAGTTCCCTAAAGTTTTGATACATTCCTTTAATGGAGATGAAATTTCCGAAATGAATTTTCAACAATAAAAATTATCCAAAAGAAGAGAAAAAGAAAATAACAAATAAATTTGGAGCTCTAACTAATGATCACCGAGGGTAAAAATATTTTTTCATCTTTTATATATATGTTAAATATTTTTTCAAGTTTAATGTCTTTTTAACCTTAATCATATAATATTTTTCAAATACTTGGATATTTTAAGTTATTAATAAATAGCAATTTATAAACATATTTTATTATGGCTTACAGTTTTTAAAAGATATAAATAAACATAATTCTAATTGGTTCAAAGAAGATAAACAAAGAAGATTCAAAGAAGATAGACAAAACGTGAGGCTAATTAGTTTCTACAGAGGAGCATAGTTTTGCACCAGCCTTTACATTTTTGCATCCTTTATGAATTTGGCATCCTTATTTTACCATCCTTTGCGAAACTAGGAAACTAGTTTTCTTACACGAGAACCTTTCAAATAAAAAGTATCAAAAAAGGTATTAAAGTATCAAAGAAAAGGTGTTACATTAATATTATTAAAATTAATAATATTTCTACACATTAAAGATGTTGTTTAAATAATAAAAAAAACTTCAGCTTCAAATGAATAACATAATTCATGTCACACATGCTATATACAAGCATTATTAGATAAATAAAAATACATCAGTATTATTACAAAATTTGTGCATACAAGATGAGGCAACTTCCATTTTCTTTATCTTCTTCCAATAATATTAAAAATCATTCGTTCAAATTTTTTTTGATGTAGCAATTTTTTAAGAAAATATTCTTTTAGAGATACTTAACTACGTATTGAAACGTTTCCCATCTCCCTCATTGATCATTGGAAATTCTGGGTAGAATTAATGCCATCTGTTACCTCCATTTTTTTAAGGGTCTACCGACTGCCAGATGGAGGATCATCTTTGCCTGTAGAATTATTATGTCTGATCATTAGTTATATCCAGATAAATACCCACGAATGTAAGTTTCGTCTTTTCTAAGAGATCCATCATATCTTCAAGGACTAACAACGTGTATTAACTAGGTGTTAAACTTTTTTTACATTATGAAAGGACTATAAAAACTTTTTTCCGAAAGGGTTAGCTACAAAGATGAATCATTAACAGGATATTCTCACGTTCCACTGGAGATAATTTAGGAAATATTGCTGAACGACTATTGGGTAATAAGGAGCTCAATTGCACCAATGAGAAAATAACCAGTGGAGATTTGACGAAATAATATGCAGTTTTTTAAGAAAAAAAGAGCAAGGAGAACAATTTTAAGGAGGAGTCAGAAAGATATGAGTTTTGAAAGGTGTGCCTGATTTCGTATGAAGCTCCAAGAGATTCTGTGTTTAAATCCACCCGACAAAGATCGTAAGTTTTATAGAGCTGCCATTGTAGGCGCTAGCCATTTGAACCAATATAATAATAAATCATGTATAAGCGTTTATTATAGTGTATAAGCATTTATTATTACGCCTATAAGCGTTTTTTATAGTGTTTATTTTCTGAATTGATCTAGAATCTATTTCATGATTAACTTTTAACTGCTATGTCAACTTTGTAATTAATATTAACATAGATGGGAGCAAATTATTCTTGTGTACATATTGACTGTAAATAAAGAAATTGCTTGTTATGATACTCTCTTGTTTGATCGGTTAGGATCAAAATACTACAATATTAAATTTAACTTTGAATTAAAAATAATATAATGTGTTTAATACACTAAAACTAAAATGTATATTAAAATAATTTAAAATGTTAGTTTGGTTTGAATAAACAAATTTATACATGATTTATTATTAGAACGAGTTATATTTCTAAACTAAAAAAGAAATTGTTTGTTTGAGTAATACATAATTACACTTTAAATTCCGAAAACCTTAAAAATACATTTTAACTACACCTAATTATTATTTCACACATAATTAATCTTCCTTTTGCTTCTTTGAGCTTGTAAATGCAAATTACTTTTCATTTTCAGACATGAAAACTTCTTTTTAAGTTCAGAGTTATGTTTATGTCACTTTGTTGAAAGACGATCAGTTTAATTAGCTCTGTTTTTTATATAGTGTCTGAAGGGAATAAAAGTCGGAAGCCTTTAGCAGTTATTTAATAAAATAAAATAATAGATTTCTTTTGTAATATGACATTCAAGTTCATGTCATTTTATGAATTAAATTTGCACAGTCAAACGAAAAAACCTTTTACTTTGAAGCAATTCTGAATTGTTCTTCAGTTTTTAAAGAAAAATCTATTATATTATCTTTTTATTTAATTTGAAAATCTTTTACTAATTTATTCGCATTTTAGAGTTGCATTATTATAGATATCATATGTTCAGGTTTTATTCTTAAGGAAACTATTTATGTATTTTTCTGATTTGTTATTTGTTGTAAGTCTATAAATTTTACCATGAAAAAATATGTCCAATTTTACAATGAAAAATTAAATAAAAAAAACTATTGCTATGTCTCAAAGATTTACAAATTTTACAAAAGCATTCTGCTTCCGAAAATAAGAATTTTAAACAAGTAAAATAAACTTTTATTATTTTTTTGGATTAGTTAGTTATATAGCAATTACTTATATTCTCATTTAGATATTCTTTTTCAATTGACGAATGAGAGGATCTAAAAAACACAGAACTGAGCTCATCCTAAGAAAAATTCATGCTAAATAAAATTAAACAGATTTAAATCAAAGATAATTTTGTAAGAACACAAATTTCTTTCTGGTTAGTTTTTCAAAAAGTACATATTAAAAAATGAAGGATAATAGATAATTTTTAACCCTCCTTCAAAAAACAGAATACAGAAATGTCATCATTCCTGCCTGAATCTAGTCTTAAAGAATTCAGGAAACGCATATTTATTCTATAAAACTTGACGAAAAAAAGGGCAAACGATATTATAAAGTCGTCATTACTAAT
>JAOUZG010032859.1:4877417-4898694 GCA_026289955.1 Argiope argentata | reverse complement strand
TATTCCATAACACAGTGATCTTTGATATTCGATCTTTGTGATATTCCTTAACACAGTGATCTTTGATATTCGATCTTTGTGATATTTCATAACTCTCTCTCTCTCTCTCCCTCTCTCTCTCTCTCTCTCTCTCTCTCTTTCTCGGGGGTAAAAATGTTTCCTAGTTCCCCCAAATTAAAAAAAATCTAAGATAAAAATATTCCTAATTTTTTGTACAGTTAAATCTACTAATATTTTAGCAATTTTTTTCTGCAATAATTGAGCATCTTACGCATGGCAGTCTTTCAAATATATAAAGAAAAGACATACTTACTTTGTTCATCTGCCTTTAACCTATTTTGTAAATATAAAATATTATTAACAAATCCAATACTGTTTATTTTATTGTAAAATATGAGTTTTAATATTAGAAGGCATTAAGAATAAAGAGAAGAATTAAGAATTTTCAACTTCATTCTTGCTTAAAAAGTGTTTTTATAAAATCAGTCTTTGACAAATTTTTCATTTTTAAAGGAAGTAAACTTATTTTCTTACTACGCGATGGCAAACCACAAAGATTATAGATTCAGTTGGAAACTTATCGACCATCCCTTCTTTAAATTTTTGATATCACAAAATACATTTTATAAACACTTAGTCTTTCAGATATTTTTAGACCAAAAATATAAATATGATTGGCCTTTGATACAAAGATTTTCCCAGAATTTCTGTAGCTTTAACACAATAGAAGCTGTATCTCATATGAATAGATTTATATAACAGTACAAAGATCTATCTCACTACTTTGTAACTTTATTTATTGATGCTTCCTAATTATCAGTTGTTCTTCATTCTTTTCTCAACATAAAGAGCTGCTTTGTATTCTAATCGCATCCACTCCAGTTCCTTTGAAAACTGGAACACTAGATTGAATATATTTCTGTCCTAAAATATTCTTGATTGTGCTACAATTCAAGAAGGTTTATGGTAATCAACGATATATTTATTAATGCAATATAATCTAATCAGATTCTCACATTGAAGATTATTTTCCATTTGTACTGAAAGTGCTCTTTAATGTAGGTATTGTTTATTCTTTAAGAAAAGAAAAGACTTACCAAGTATTAAAGCATCAAAATTTTCAATTAAAATTCTGGCTTTGGTGAAAATACACGGAAATTTATAATTATTTAGTTCACTATATTAGCGTACCATTTGGGAACAACACAAAACACATTTAAGCGTAATCTTCATTATTTCAAACACTGGTCATAAAATGGGGCACCCCTCCAGACTTCAGCAACATACTAAAGAAATAGACTTTGACGTATGAAGTCAGACTTAAAATGCGCCAAGGAAATAAACAAGATATATATTTAATGTAATTTAGTTCTTACCATAAAATGACTTTCAAGGTCCGTATTTATTATGAGGATATTGAGGCCAAAAATCTGTGAATTGTATGCTAATGAAAAAAATTAATTAAAAAAATCCACACTTTTTTCTCAGTTAAATTGATTTATAAAATAGATTATATCACATTTTGACACATTTTTTTCTTTTATTTTCACATTTAAAATGAAACTTTTAAAATATTTAAATGTCTTTTAACACATTCATATTCTATAAATTATAGTTTATAGGGCCCATTAATTTCTTCTTTTGCAATTATTCTTCTGAAATTATCATTTTTATTTAAAAACTGTTTAATTTATATGCTATTAATTTATTTTTAGACTCTTATTTTGGATAACATAGCAATAATTTAGTTTTGTATTGTATATCCAATATTAAAAATTCAGCGGCTAAATTATGATATTCAAAAATCTCGCGGCAACATTTTTGCTTTTTTTTGTATAATGAATTTCACAAAAGGCTTATACAAGGCTACACAAAAGGCTTATATATTTTAAGATTTTTTTAAATTTGGGACCATGTATATGTTAAACGTATCGCTGTACTTATATTTCGAATGATTTAGATGTTATAAAAATATTATAATATTTGATTCTAAGTATTTCCTTTATTTAGTAGCTATAATGAAATTTAATACGAATTTACGGCATAAAATTAAATGTATCTATTTTTCTGCAGTTGAAGTATTGTTTCGTTCAATGAAGTTGAGCAAGTATTTTAAAAAGATCCCCACTGCAGTTTTTAATAATTTTAAAATTTTCCTTATTTTTAATTAGATTTTGAAATCAATTTTTTATAGAACTCTTTGCTTATGACTTTACTGTGTGTCTTCATGATGCTTAATAAAGAACGGTATGGTTTTTTACAAACTTAAATTTTACAAATTGTATTTATTATGAATATACAGAATTTCCAAAATTTGCTGATCAATTCGTGTAAGTGTTATTATTACAAATTTCATTAATCAATTATTAGACGAAAAGGTAATAATTTAAAATAAGTGAATTCAACATAATACAAATAAAAGAAATTAAACCTTGTTTAAGGTGAATTTGAATAAAGTTTGCCTAAATGCCTTATAAGAGTACTTTGTTTTTAGAAAACGTCAGCTCAGGGTTAAAAGTGGGGGAAGGATAGGCATAAAAAGGATTTTTAAAAAATAAGGTCTTTTTAAGGAAACCAAAAATTAGGCATAAACTAAAACTATATAAAAATAACCTTTAAAGACAAATAAAAAATCATAAAAAATGGCTGCAAGCTCTTTCATTAAGTATATTCAGTGGTACGATTATTTAATGTAATACAATTATTTGAATATAAAAAATATTTAATTAAAAATAATGAGAAATAGGACTATTTAAAGCTATTAAAGAACTTATAGAAATAAGGTATATATCAATTCACAAGGTGTAGAAGGCTGTATAGGTTTAAAGCTTTTATTTATTACGAATCAATGAGATGATGTCTATACATTTGTCAACCAGTGTCTAAAAAGAAATTTGAATTTTATGAAAAGTTAATTCACGCTTTAGAAACTGTAATTTTGAGGAATTTAATTTTAAACCCAGTTTTATCGATGAATTATTAATATTTAAAGATTTGAAAAGAATCAAATTGCAATTCCTTTTTTGAAAAAAAAACATTTTACGAATTTTACCATAGAAACATTTAAATTCAAACCTGGAAGTAATTTCATGAATTGTTTTATGTAATTTGCCTTTTTTGACTTTTTTATGTAAACTAGGATATTCCAATGTTAGTGAACAGAAAAGGATGTATTTAAAATAAAATTAAGGAAAATCAATGTCAGAGGTATGAAAAGGCTTTGCTTAAAAATTCGATACTTATTACTGCAAGTATCATTAACAATTTTCAAAGTTCTAATTTAAGAGAATATTGCTTTGTTGAATGTTATTAATCAACTTCTGTCATTAATTACTAGTAATTAAAGCAATGAAAGAGTAATCTTTTTTTAGTTGGCGTGTATTTACTTTTAAATTCAATACTTGAGTGCACTTTATGAAATCATTTTTTCAATTGACGCTCGTTAAATGATAAATATGCTTTTCAACAACGGTTCTAGACTTTTAAAAAGTATCTAATTACCACAAATTGGTAAAAGAATTTCTATTTACAAAAGTATTTTTTCTAATTAAAATCAGCATTAATCATTCACTCGAGAAAATAATGAATCGGCCTTAAAAGTCTATGTCTGATTTTTTTTTCTCAAAAAATATACCTTAAGTTTAACCTTTGATTTATTCATATTGTTTCACGGATATAATTTATTTCAAAATTTTATAAAGTTGGACATTAAAAAGTTTTATTCATGGCTATATATTAAAGAAAATTAAATAGTTTTTAAACGAATATAATACAAAAAGGGAGTCCAGAATAAAAAAAAATTTCATTTTCTTGGCTATCAAAAACGCTGTAAATTTTAAAATACCATTGTTCGAGAAAGAAAAAGAGATCAAAATGAAATTAATAGAATCAATCAATAGATAGAATAGATAATAGATAGAATCAATCAATTCAATCATCCAAATTCTTCAAAATGCATTAATTTTTGGTTAAATAAAATGTTGGTAATAAATCTTAAAGCAATAAAGATTAATATAGACATTATTTAGAGAATAAAAGAGAATAATTCCTCCAAATATCAATTAATTTTTTTCAGAAATATAAATTTAACCACCCAAAAACGCATAAGAAAAAGCATATAAATTTCTTGAGATTATGCCCTTTTTTAACATGCTCTATTATAACAAAAAAGTGTGTAAAAGTAATTCTAAAATTCATCTATATGCCTAAATATATTTATGTAATCTCTTTATTTAAAACGTTAAAGCAATCTTTAAAAAGTTAAAAGGAATCAGATATTATTAAAGCAATAAATAGCATGTAATTTTCGTAAAACTGAACTGTGAAAAAATCTTTCAATCTTATTCAAATTAATTTCGATTTATATTTTGATGATTCAAAAAAGTAATCATCAATAAGGAAAATTATGCAATATACATATATTTCAGTATAAAAAATTTGCACTTTTTACCATCATTTGCTCATAAATAATTTAAAAATTAGTACGATTAATAAAATTTAGTAAAAACTAGTAGTAAATTAATCCAGATATATGCTCTTTCAATAAATTATTTTAAAATAAAAATCTTTTCAAATTCAGATTCACTTTTTTTTACATTAAGGCGTTTTTTACTGTAATGAATATCATCAAGCAATAAAAGTGAACTTCAGACAATGAAAATGTAATTTTTAGCGTATCTCATTTATTTTACGTTAATTGGAGTTAATGTAGAATTTGATCATATGAAACCCGTATTAAAAATATTTTCGCGTTAGAAAAAATTTATAATTTTAAAAAGAATAGAGATAATATATTTGGAAGAATCTGCAAAGGCATAACATAAAATCCCAAGTGTTGGCATTTCACATTTCTGAGAGAATATGCTTGAAAACTCATTGCACTTTTTTAGAAACTGAATTTTCTCATTCGACTCAGGAATTACCATTCTTTCAAGAAATATTTTTCATTATGTGAGTAAAATTGTTTTTCCTCTAATTCTAGGAACCATTTTGCTCCATCTCTGCTATAAATCCTTTTGCATTGCTTCGCAGTTCAAACATTTTCCTTCTTGAGTCTTGTAATATCTTTCTAGGTAAAGTTCTTGATGACTGAATAGAAAAAAATTAATGTTCTCTGCTGAAATACTTCAACAAATCAATATTGCATGGAGAGTAAACCTTCATTTGCATATAAATTACCATCCTTCTTACTTAGTTCTTTTCTGATCTTATGTTTCAGTATTTCAGTCGGGAACTTTTATTTTTATGACGTTTCATTTCATTAATTTATTTTTCTTCTCTTCTAGAAATCTCTATTTCCTTTATTTATAAATTTCAATATGCGTCTTATGAATATTCAACAGAAACGAAGGATCTAATGCTGCATATTTACATAAAACATAATTTATAAAGACTATGAATGTTAAATATTCTGTGTAAGGAATTTAATATATTAATGCAAGTCCAAAGAATGTTACACATGAAAATTTAGGCATTAAAAACATTCTAGATATTTATAGCAAATTCAATCTTTCATTTTAAATAATAATGGTTCTGAAAGAGGCAATAAAATAATAATCACATACTTCGTAAACGAATCATCATTTCTGAAAATACCTTAAAAAATCAGTACATGAATTCATATTAATATTCTAAATTCATGTTTCTTTAATAACATGAATTGATGTTACTCCGTGAAAATTCATATTATTTTATGTGTAACATCCGGCAACTTCAAAAATGAACGTCCCTAATGGAATGGCGATGCATTCAAGGTTTTAAGTATCCGGATACCTGCTGATTGGAAACTTCAGAGAAAAATAATGGTACTTTATTTATAATTATTCGTCTTTGGTGATTTGCTAATTCGACGATGACATTGATTATATTCAATTAAAGAATAATATAATACTTAATATTTGAAATTCTGACAAATAGAAGACATAGACATAGACAAATAGTATTGAAAAGACAGAAATGTTTTTATTATCTTACATATGATTTGTTTACTGCGAATATGAATTTTTCTAATATAGATTAGTCACATGATATGATAGCTCTATTAAAATGTATATCTGCGAACCATTTATCTCCTAAATGCAGAGACATTCATTCACATTTTTTATTCATCGTATAAACTACATAAGCATAAAAAATCATGTAACTGCGAGAAAATCAGTTTCCAAAATGTGATACATGAATCATAGTTTGTGGTGAATTAGACAAGTAATATTTACTTTTAAAATATGCTGAAATTTGGAAACATTTCGTAACGAATATTAAATTTAATTTCTTTTAAAAGATTCTTTGGAAAATTAAATATATGATACTTAATTTTATCTTTGGAGGTTTTGGTGAAAATATCAAATTTTTATTTAATTTATATTTTAAAAATTCGATTAGATTTTTACCTTCCAAAATATTCAGGTTTCGTAATCTAGGTCAAACAATTTGGATAATTATTTATTCAAACAAATTTTAACTAAGTTTAGTTAATCATATTCCCTCAAGGCATGAAAGCATTAAATTAAATAAATATTTTGACAACGAAATCTTTTTAATCATAATAAATGAAATATGAAAATAAAATAGATTAATTTTTCCGAAAGGCATTGTAAATTTCCTTTCATAAAGATTTTAAAGTTATACTAATGCATATTCTTCACATGTTTCAAACGATACTAATGTTCAAATTTGTTCAAATATTGGCCCTATTATAGAGAAAATTTTGTATTTCATAATTTCTTTGAAGTTTTTTGTTGCAAATATTAATCAAATTTTGCCTTCTGTTTCTTGTTATAGTTACAAGTAAGTATAAAATTTGTTACCTATGTTACTCTTGCACCTACATATTTTTCCACAAGATAAAAGTATATAAAAAATTAAATAAAATACTATTTAGCATTTAAGAGAATAAGTTTTTGCTTTAGATTTCATTTATTTCAGTTTCTTCACAAAATTATCAAGCCTCTTTAAACATTTATTATTTTTAATACATGAAACTATAACAATAATATTTAGGAAAATTTTAATATATTTCCTGAATTTAAATTTTATTTGTTATTGAAGTTTAATATTAATAATGAATCAGAATATTTTGTAAAAACTATCCTCTTCCCAAATATGCAATTACTATATACATCACTGCAGATAAAAAATAATTCCTTTTAACTATAAAAAATAAAGCGTAGTTCATGCTGTAAACCGTATCAACTTTACGGAAAAGTCAGAAAAAAAATAGCAAATACAATGAAATAAATTGTACGGTTTCGTACATGATTTTTAACTATAATTATAATGGAATCCGTCAAAAACATTGATATTTTAAGCAAAAAATAAATATGTATCAAAATTACAGAGAAAAAACGACATCTGTAAAAATTTTAGACTAATTCAATAATGTTTATTTGATTTCCTTTCTAGTTAAAAGCATAAAGAATGTGTCAGTTGAAATATTTTAATTCGCATTTAGGAATTTATTATTTTTTGGCTTTTCTCCATGTTTCATGCTTAATTTAATATTCAAGCTTTTAAAGCTATTTTTATATTAAATTGAAATCTCCATTCATTGTTTAAAATCTTTCCTGATGATTCTTTTTTTAAAAAACAATGGATGTCAAGGTTTTCAAAACGACACAAAAAAAGCAAAACAAGAAATAAAATATATTTCCTTTTTAATAAATATAAAAGTTCTAATGCGAATAATTTTTATATATTCTTTAAAATTAAGTGATTAGATAATTATAAAAATAAACTATTTGAATAATTATAAAAATAAACTATTTGAATGATGTAAACATTATTTTTTTAAAATAAGCATTTTTCTAAAATAACAAATTCGATAAATTAGCTTTGTCTAAAATATATTATGCTTTACACTTTTTCTAATATATTCTTAAAAATAATTTAATTTTTTAATTTGAATTTTTTTAATGGGAAAGACTTAATTAAAATACTTCTTTTCACATAAATTTCTATTTATTCAATAAAATAAGAAAACTTCTCAGAAAAAAACCCTTAATTTTAAAAAGAAACAATTATTTTTCAATTATTTGATCAGCGACTTAAATATCTATCAGCGTTTTTACTTATGTAAAAATATTCAAAAATTCATTAAAAAGAAAATGAGTTTTTTATTACTTATTTAACAAAAAATAAAACATTTTTAGTTATATCCATTATGAAGATAGACATGCTTGTTGATTTTATTAATCATCTTGAAGAAGTTTATAGTTAGGCAATTTACAAAACTTTATTTTATGCAAAACAAATTTATCTCTTTAAGTAATGAATACTGTAATATTTTAATAAATTGAGGATAATAGTTTTACTGTCTTCCTTTAAAGGAGTCGCATGTGCAATCATTATTTTTAAAAGAAGAAAAAATCGATGTTTGCTTCTATATAGTTCAATGAAGTTTTGTGAAATTTCGAACTTAGAAATGATTGATCATTCTTGTATGTGTATGTCCATTCTAGAAGATTAATGTCCATTCTAGATGTATCAAAAGAATCTTGTACAAAGCGATGTATGTTTTGACAGATGAACATTCAGTGTCTTTATTTTATGGTTTCTTGAAAGTGATGGGGAAAACTTTACGGTTTGAAGAATGATAATCCATCTATGCTTAAACAATAGCCTAATGTTTTTTTTTCATGTTAGGATAAGAAATTTTAAAATAATATCTCAAGCCTTCTTTGCCTTTTTAAAACTATTCAGTAAGAGAAAAATTCTGCCAATGAAAAGGAATATTAAAGAAAATATATTTCTGTACCATTTTTTAACTTTAAAATAGATGAACTTACTGTGCATACCTAGAAATTGTCTAACATATTTATTTTATCAAATATTTTTAATGATTTTCAATAAATTCAAACAATTTTTTTAATTTTTATTTTTAAAATATTTTCTATTCTAATTAAATTATTCATTTTTTTCTCGTTTGAAAATTTGATGCTACCAAATATTGTGTCATTCAACTGAATTGTTATTCAAATAAAAATGCTGGTTTTGCTATATAATAAATATATTAAAATGTATTTTAAATGCTTATATCTCTTTCAAAATAAGTTACAAAAATATAATTCTATAATAATTTGTTATAAGTTTGGACCATTAAAAACATTAGCGAATTTAGCTGGGATAGTAGTTGAAAAGTAAGTATTGTTTTTTTTTCTTTTTTAAAATATCGCGATGATTCTACAGAAACAATGAAAACTTTTTACAATATAAGTTTTCAAATACTGTTTGAGCTATGTAGGATATTTCTAATTTATAAATCCGCACTTTATTCCTTTTTTATGTCCTTACATAACATTTAAAATTAAATTATAAAGCTGAATCGCAAGTAATTGTAATTAAACAGGTATCATTATTTCCATTAGTGTACCTGTTTTTCCATTTTTGATTGCTGTTACATAAATTATAGAATAAAAATAAGTATTAGTACAAATTTTATGATACATTCGGTTTAGTAGTAGTTGCATCCCTTTATACATCAATGAAATTTAAAATTTCTAGGAAAAATTATAGGTTTTTTTTAAAAGTTGGGGCCGTTTGTTTTCACTAATCCTTGCTGCTTATGATATTTTTTGTATATAATAGAAGTATTAAAATTACGAAATATATTCTCTAGTTTTAGTGAATTAGATAATCTAAATTTTGGTGTTTTGTTGGCAGGAATTTCAATATAACCAATGCAAACATATCAAATAAATTTTAAGAAACATCATGTGAAAGAAATAAAAATTTTAATTATTCTGAACCTGAGACACTTTTCAATTTTAGTACTTTCAATCAGTAATGGTACAATCCAGAAAACATGGTGTGTGTGTATGTGTTTAATTTTAAAGTTACACTTTAATGATTCTTACTCTACTAACCACCTTTTCCGAATAGTTTGTTTAACTATAGTTGATTTTTTTAACTGTAAATATATGGACTGCAATTTTTTCGAATTTCAGTTTGATATGAAGATTTAAATATTACATATCTTACTAATGAATGTGGTTGTAAATTGAAACGTGTATATATTGCAAGATAAAATCGGAATATGAATGTTACTTCGGAAATTACATTTTTGTCACACATCATTCAATTTATATAGAATATTCGTACTAAGATATATTATTAAATTTACATTAATTGTTCCGTTGCAAATAAACAGAATAAAAAAGGAATAAATTTAATAGTAGAATTTTTTCATTCGTATAAACTAATAGTAATAATACAGCAAAAAGGTTTATAAAAAATTCATTTTAGAATGGCTTGGTATTTTCTCCTATTCGCCTCACATTTTTCGCAATTGGAATATAGTTCTTTATGACGCCTGCTAACATGCTCTAAATAACGGGTAAAGAATTTTTGTCCATTTTAATTAGAAAGATGCAGATTGTAAAGATCACATTTTTTCAAAAATGTCAACAATATAAATATATTGCTTAGATTCAAAAATATATTTGCCCAGATATATGAACTATGCCCTTGTTCTCATTTAATTTTTGTGGTTTTGAATCCTTACGAAACTAAATAAATACAATATTATAAAAACTATAAAAAATTTCAAAAATTCAATTAAGAAATCATTAATACAATGCTATCTTAGAAATCATTAGTACAATTATATATTAGAAATCATTAGTACAATTATATATTAGAAATCATTAGTACAATGATATATTGCATAAATCAAATTTCAGCTACTTCGATTGCAAACTATTCAGAAGATTTTTAAAGACTTTTCAAGTATCTTATATGAAAATTGAAATTTCAAAATAGTAGATTTCTAGATGATGGGCAGTTTGAAATTGTAAAATAAAGTCAGCATATCTGCTAAGACGATGAATTTGTTCATTTTGAAACGACCTGGTGGTTCCAAAAACTATTGGATTTAAGCAAATTTATTCATAAAAATATGAGTTTCAAGTAATCATTCGATTAAAAACTCATCCAGGAAGTAAATATTGTGCAGTCATTAAAAAAACCTGTATAAAAATGTTCAGTTTTTGAGGAGTTTACTTTGAGATCTAAAATAGTTTCAATTACAAAAATACTTTGGTTTACGCCAGTTTTATTACATTTCAAATAATGTTATTTTTGTTTAAAAGCGCTTCATTATACCACACAGGAATTACATTTCTTTCTTCTACAAAAAATTATAATTGTTTTAAATCAATAACAAAGCAAATAAATGTAATAATTTGCTTTTATTTTTATGAAAATTGTGTTTATTTTTGTATCAACGTATTAGACCGTTGATCTTGTCGCCAAATTTGTAGGCGTCACCAATAAGTTGCTAAAACTTCAATAATAGCAAAACACAGCCATTGTTTTAAAAAAATTATTCAAACTTTTTCTGCCATCTACCATTTTATTGGTTTTGTTGGTGCCGACGGTTTAACGCCAAATTTGAATCCGTCGCCAATGAGTTACTACACCGTTGGCGTCGACGGTCTAATACGTAAGTACCTTAACTTTAATACAATTGTGCAAAAAGACAAAAAATATTTCAAGAATCACGACTTATTGGAAATAACGAAATGCAACATTTAAAATCAATCTTTTACTTTATTTCATTTCACCAAAAATCAAAACTTCTGAAATAGAAACTTTTTTTTGACAAATTATCACCTTTCTGAAGAATCGGCTTCTTTTTCATTCGCCATTCGTGAATTATAGTTGTCAGAAATCGGATACTTCAAATTCCTTTTTTCGTTATTTTATTCTTAAAAGGTTGAGAATTCAGAATGATGAATGGGTTAAATTTACTTTCAAATTTTTTTACACTCTCAGTCTAGTCACTGAAATGCAAAAGAAAGTTTTATATTTCGAATTACAAGAATGAAAGCAAGGCAGTTTAGCAATTTGCCCAAGGGAAATTCGCAGCTAAGGATTTTCTTAGCTAGTTCCGATCGAAGTGATGAATTGGTTTCTCATTCCTATTCTGATAAGTTCAGTTCAAATCATTTGAATAATTCTGTATAAATGAACGATTCAAATTCCTCAGAAATAATGGGTAGTTCTGAATTTAAATATCATTCATCACGAAATTTGAGGCAATATATAAACAAAATTATACCATATACTTTTTTATTTGTGTATTTATTTTCTATCAAATCAGAATAGTAAATATAGTAAATGAAAAATAGTTTTAATTAATAATAAAAATGAAAGTGTATATGTTTATGTTTATATATTCATGGTGTGTGCTTACTCTAACTAAACGAGCAAATTAGTCATAAAACTGCCAATAAATATAAGCCCAAATATACTTTGACGTATTAGAATTTAGAATACCAAATATAATATACAAAACCAAATTCCAAACAGAACATACCAAAAGATTTCTGAAAGTAGGAATTTGAACACTTATGATTTGCTGGGGATAAATTTTTATCTATGAGTTGGTAATAACACAATTTAGGATATAACACATTTATAAGAGTGTATACGATGAATTTTCGAGGTAATTATTTTAGCTGATTTAATAACCCAAACAGGTAATGTTAAGTAACTGAATGTTTTATAGATGAAATAATATGAAATATGTATCTTGGAAATAATGTTTCAAAAAATCGAAATTTAAACTAAATAACATTTTTTTTTTTTGAATTTCGCAATAAAATCTCAGGGAGAAATTAAAACAATAGCAATAAATGATTTTTTTAAATTAAACTGTTGTGTGATAAATATAAAAGATTTAGAAGCAGTTATAATTTATAGTCTTATTAATAAAAGTTTCCTCATCATTTATAAAGTTTATATCTAAATGTATTTTTTTACTTTGGAATTTTTAAATATCGTACACAATCGGCATAATTTTATTGAAATAAAAGTCCAAAGTTTGTTGGGAAATTCCAGTTAATTATATTTATAAAATAGCATTTTTGTTCTTTTTCAAAAAAAAAACTTTTAAAAAAATTTATAAAAAACAATTCTTACAAAACCAAATAACTAATTTTTTATAAACTATCATAAATAAAGCAGTTACTTGACATATGTGTAACCGTATGAGAAGTTTATCCCTAACAATTACTTTGTATTGATCCGTCAAATTCATTATTTTAACTCCTTTGTGTGTGTTTTCATTTCATACCTATAATATTTTCGTATATGAATACTAGTATATTTTTTCATAGAAAATTTTAGTTATGTTTAATTAAACCTATTTAAATCAGGTTAATCTTAAATCAAAGCTATTTATATTTTTAAACAGAGATTTTTAGGAAAATAAGCATTCAAAATTTAATTATAAGAAAATTTAAACTTTAATACCTTTTGTCCAATTTATTAAAATATGCGCACACATAATTTTTTTAATTTATGTACTAATAACATAATATCAAAATACTGCATTTAATCCATTTAAATTAATATGCTTTATTTTCATACTATTAAATACAGAAGTTCCTTATCATAATTTTAAATTTCTTAGAAAATTTATTAATTCATGCATTCGGAGATTTTTCATAAAAAAACTTACCCTAATATCTAATCAATGTTTCCTCAAACAAAATAATAGTGTACTGGAACTGAAATGAATGCCTCTTGAAAAATATATTTTTTCAAAAGGCAGCAGATTGTATACAGTTATTTTTAAGCCATCAGCATTAACTATTAAAACCGATAATGGTATATATTATTTAAAAAAAGGTTTCGCGTCACATAATTTGAATTAGAGTACTTTGAAATGTTAATATTTTTTAATAAATTTTCTAAAAGACCTTTATATAACCTGTGTAAATTCCCAACTTAAACTGGGTGTGAGTCGTAAATATGGAAATATCATTTATGCAAATACCTATATATATCTTTAAAATGTCTAGAGAAAGTTTACTGTTAAAATTCGCAATATTTTATCAAAAGAAATTTTATGAAATTAATCAGCCAAGGAAAGCTAATTTAAACATTTTTTTTTCAAAATTATTTCAAAGGAAAAGTTGTGAAAATTTTGATATTTTAATTTCAGAAGAAAAATGTTTCAACTTCTCAGAAATTCCGTTCACTAGAAGTAACACACCGAAATGTAAATTATTATAATGACGAAAGATCTATACAGTATTCATTCAAAGAATTCAACCAAAAGAATCAGTAATTTTAAAGCATTTTCATCAAAGAATTTTGATGAAAAAAAATGAGAAAAAAAAATAATTTTCGGTTAACATCACCAAAAATATGTTTGTAAGAAACATTGATTTAGTTAAGAAAATTCGATACCGAATATAGCAAAAATAAAGTAAAATTAAACGTACCTTACAGATATATTTCCCTTCTGAGTTTTAAATTATATTTTTCATAAACTGAGTGTTTGACAGAGTAATCGATGATATATTTTTGATATTGAAATTTTGGAAATATTCCTGTATATTTTTGATGATGGTTTGAAAAATCGTATTGAATTAGTTAACTTTCTTTTAGTTAATATCTGAGTCATTTCTTCTTACGCATGCGAATTTCTGACGTAAACCAGATTAAATATTCCCGAGTTGACATGCTTCGTGGTTTTAAGAAATGATATTCGGATAAAAGAACGGGCTTAAATATATTGTGAAAAACTTGTTCTCAAGAAAGTGTACTTTAGGAAAAAAAATACATCTTTTAATGAAAGAAATGCTTGTTTTTCTTAAAACGAAAATATTACTTCTGATCTTTAAAGAATCATTTATAAATCTTATTTAGTTTTAAATATGACAAGATTTGGAAATGCTTTGGATGTTGTCATCTATGCTGAAATTTAATGAGTCCTATTGCTTCACTAAAAATAAAAATCCGTTTCAGGTCATTTATTTCAGGTCTTCCAAGATTCTGCAATTTTTTTTCAAATACGTGGTAAAGAAAATATCAATTAAGAAGCTGCATAAATGCCAGTGGTAATATCGACATAAAAGAAATGGTAATTACGATAGACTTAACGTGCGCTAGCCCCCACACACATAGAATCTTCGGTTGGCAAGTTCGAATCGCAGCCCAAGGGATGCGAATCCTACGCCCTACTAACCAGGCTACCCCAGTTTTGCACTGAAATATTAGTTTGTCATTTGCATTGAAGTTTAGATAAACACCGATTAGAATGCAGATTGTGATAAAATAAATAAATATCGAATAGTAAAATTTCTTCAAAAGGTGAGATGAGATTTAAAAAAACTGAAAACTTGATGTCCGATATAACAAGAAATGTCCACTATTGAAACTGTTGCAAAACACACAACAACGCCTATTTTTCTAACAACGACAATTTTAAATCCCGGAAGATTCTGGTAAGACGGTGAGATCATGCAATCGTTTAGCTATATCAAACATTTCTATTTGGATTATGATTTGTTGACCTGGTTGCACACACCGTAACCGAATGCTCTCTATCTAAAAAATCACATATAAACTAAACACTTTATGACAATTATAATTGCAGCACTTAAATAACGCTTACTATAATTGTCATTCCTACAGTAACTAATAAGAGGGACTACATTTTTAAAGCCTGTAAAATCCCAAATTCTTTTTCTTAGAAAGGCAAAGTTGTAAGCTTATTAAAATTCATTTTTTCACCTACAATGATACCAATTACGCGGAAACAATTCATTTATCTATGTTGGGAAGATAAAATTAGACACCAAATTTACACTAGATGAAGATTCATCTAATTTCCCTATCCGTAACGGTCACTTTTTGCATTGAATCTTGGGTTATCAGAAAAGAAAACTTAGTCTAATATTTTTGTATTTTAAGAATGATATTTTTTACTCAAAAAAAAGTTTAACTTTTGCGATTATCTGGGAGAATACTCCTAGATAGGTTTAGTTAACAAAAAAATTTCCTCAGCTAGGCATCTGTTAACAATTTTACTAAAAATAATTGTTCCACCCTCATCAATGAGGTTTCATTAGAAACTCCTATATTTTTCAATGTCGTTGTGCATTTATTGACACTTATTTTGCATCTGAAGTCATCATATCTCTTAGATCTTTCTTGTGATATGATTATACTAATCTGTTAATAAGATGCAGAATGAATTCATTAATCATCATACCATAAAAGAAGAGAATTTGTTTTATGTTATTTTTCGACATTGATAGTCTTGGTGTAATTATAAAGGCATTCTTTATCGTAACATGATTCGATTTATTCATGCCAGAATTTTATTTATCTCACAGCAGATTTATTTATTCTTCTGAAATTTGAATTTATTACAAATAAATTTGGAAACCATTGAATATTTATTAAAAAATATTTATCAAGTACACTTGTGGTCAAGATATCAATTAGTCGTCTTTTACAAGGGTTTTAACCTTTATTGTGGCAATTTGATTGTATGCATGGGGTAAAACAATATTTATGTGATACTATATGTTAAATCTAATCAAAATTTGTCTCCCGATAAATGGTCCATTGTCTCATCCAAATCAAAACATTCATGCAATTAGATGCCTAATAAGCATCGCGCGTTAATTAGCAGCCTAAAGCAATGTAGTAATGATCTGATGCTATACCAACAATCCAAAGGAATGTTTTAATAATAAAAAACTTATCTCAGCAATGACGATTTCTTGAAAGAAGTAGATTAAGTTATTTGATATCATAAAGGCTGAAACTATTACGCGGTATTCAAAACAAAAATTTAACTGACTGATAAATCCAAACTGTCAAAAAAATTTATACAATTCAAACAATTCCAAAGCTGCTAGCCCATCGCAGTATCGATGTCAACAATTCAGTCAAATGTACTTTGAAAACAATGACTATTAAATATATTAATTTTCATTTCATTTTGAATTATTTTATTATGACAGAAGTCTTTCAAATTAAGTGTTTATCCTATATCATCTTTTATTACATGGATGTCAAAATAAAGCTGTAAACTAAATATTAGAAAGAAAATAGCATTGACTCAAGACTGGAAAATCAGCGAATAAAAATTTCATTATATTTTAATTACATAATTTTTCAGAATAGAAAATTCCAAAATAATTAGGTAAAGGTTAGAAAAATCAATCAATCTATAAATAAATAAAATAAAGTACAATATTCAAACAAAGAATTCTAAGTAAGTTCTAATTAAAAACTCAAGGGATTTGCGCAAACATTTTTTAGAAATTTGAAAATATTCTGAGGAAATTAAAAATATTAACACGTTTTTAACATAACTGCTTATTAATGTGCATGGTTAACAAATAAGCTTTTAAAATAATCAAAAATTAAGCATTTTCTGTTATTTTAAAAACTATATATAGGCACCTTTACTACATTGTCAGAATATTAACTGTCGGAATTTATCATTATAAAATTTTAAAATATTTTTTAATTTCCTCAATTTGTAGGACATTCCTGATTTTAAAAGAATCTCTGTTTCAAAATATTTTGTCCCTTCGTTAAAACTATTTGTTTGGCAGTATTATCATAAAGAATTTTTGCAAAGTAAGTTATTTAAAATTTTCCAATTATTTGAATTCAGAAAATATTACTTGTTCCTCAGTATACTATTTTTAATACCTCATTAAAATTTGCTACCATATCTGGGACCAGGTTTCTTTTTGAACTTTAAAATAAGGCAAACAATTCGCAGTAAAAATAATTTTGAAGGCCAAAGCATTTTTTTCTAAAATGTGTGAAATTTTAATAACTGAGAGGGAATACTAAATAGTATAGTTATTTTATAAATGGCTTTGAAAGAAACCATTCTTTAATTAATCTGCACTATACACAAAACCATTTCTTTTACTTAATTTTAAAGTTTTGAGTGACATTTTTAACAGAAATCCTTTATAAAATACTAAAATCCTGGTTTCTATCAAGTTAAAAATTTTACAGATAAAATGAAAAGAAAGACTCCAATTTCAATACTTAATGAGTTATTTGTTAACCACTGCTTGAGCAAATATAGTCCATAAATTATCCATAGTGACATTTTTACACCTGAAATCTTCATTAAAATATATCTTTATCAAAAACAAGAAGTGAATTTGTAAGGTTTCAAGAATGATTTTGATTACTTTATAATTTGAAAAATTTATTAATTTTACTTTAAATGAAATTTATATTAATTTGTTATGTTTGGAAAATTGAATTAAACATCAATTTATTACAAACTATTTAAATATTTCCAAATGTTCTACATGTTAAAAACATTTTCAACTGGTATTTATGTTTTTAAGATTAAAAAACTTTTTCTGTGACTGTGCAAAATAACTCTCAGATATAAAAATTGATGTCATATAAAATTTTGTTACATTTCTCAAGAATGCATGTTTAATAATCAAAAGAATACTGTTGAATTCTAAAAATTAGTTCATAAAATATTAAAATTTAATCAAACCAACTAATAATTTTCTTGTTAAAAATCAAAACTTATGAATTACTATTCTAATAATTCTTATTTCTATTTTTCAAAGCTCTCATTATTTTTCATTAATTTTAGTATTTACTACTGTTTTTTTAAAGTGAGTTAATAAAACTCCACATTTTTATTTAATTAAAAAATAAATATTTTATAATCAAATATTAAACTTGAAAACTGTCACGCATTTTATTTCACATCTCAAAACAAAAATTTCTTTTGATTTTCTTACTTTATTTAAAATTTTTATCTCATTTTTTCATTTTTTTAAAATTTTTGATTATTTTTATTTCAAACTCTTTCAATGCTTATAAGGTTATATTGTTATATATATGAATCGTTTAGAAAAAAATCTAAACATGAAAAAATATTAAGAAATTTCTAAAATGTAGGATAAATTTTAAAAGAATGTCGTACACATATTCTTAAATATGAATATGTATGAGAGTATTCTAAGGGTTTTAATTTATGATGATTTTGTTTAATTTTATTATATTGTTGTTGTTCTCGTGTTCCTCTTACAACGGAAGAAGGAGTGAAGTAGCTTCTGAGGGTATGGACTCCTAAGCATCCGAAGGCAGAAGTCTGATTTCTAGCTCACACACGTCATTAATCCTTTTTACGAGTCGAACTTCATCGGTGCATTTTTATTCATTCAACCACAGATCTTAATTTAGATCTGGAACAGAGAGCTATCACATCTGACCTAGTACCCCAGTCGTATTACTCTCGACATGAAGGACTTTGTCACCCCGACAGATTTAACCTGCGCTAGCCACCATACACACGGAATTTAATTACATTAAACCTTTATTTTGAAGTAACTCTAAAACTATGTTGAATTGACCTTCATAATTTTAAACCACATTCAGATGATGAGAATGACTTCAGTATTATTATCCTCCATTACACATTCCCGCAGAGCAATTTACTAAGAGAACATTTAGCACTAAGTTATATTTTTTATGGCTATAAAAATTTATATGGCGGAAATATCTTGTTTTTGTTTACTGATCTGAAGGAAAATGGTAAAATTAATATAATCACCGTACTCACCACTATCAGCATTACAAAAATTTTGATAAACTTGTGATAGTCGAAAAATATTACATAATTTAAATTAAAAAGAAAGCAATTTCAAAGCAACAAAATGAGATAGTTGTTTCACATTTTTATATTATTATCTTCCATTTCAAATTGGCTTCCTTTAGTGCATAATAGAAAGATAAATATTGATTTTTAAAAACATTTTAATATTTTTTTTCCTAAAATTCAGTATTTGGAGAAGAAAATTTCCTTTAAGTGATTGCTAATAATAAAAAAATTCAGAACAAAAGTTCCAAAATATTAGTTTTACAGCGTATTCAAAAGTTTTCGAGTCATGAATCTACTTCAAATAGAAAAAACACTTAAGGAATTCTATAATTTAAAGAATATTAATATGATACTAAACGCATGTCTTCTCGATTACTAACAGGAAATTGAAAAATATTGGATCATAATGTATAAGGAGAATTCATTTTGTGAAGTATATATAATTTTTATTTTGTCAAATTTAGTTTTCCCGTTGAATATGACATCTTTTACTTTTATTATTTGTAATCCAAAGAAGAGGATTTATTTCAATATCTCTATATATTCCACAATCTTGTTCATTCTTATAGCTTTTAATAACCTATCGTAAATATTTCTACAGAGTTCAAAGGCTCTAAAATATCGCCAGTTTGTTTCAATCCTGAGGACATTTATAACGGCTTTTGATATACTTCTGTTTATATTAGATTTTTTTAAAAAGAAATAATGAAGTTTGTAAAATGTAAAGAATACAGAATTTTTCGCATTCACTTACTTTGAAAATTTTAACGTCAAAGTACTAAATTTTATTACCTTTATTGCAGCATAATTTATAAATTTAGACGGAATTCTAAACATAAGGTTTCCATAAAGTAAAATATTAGAAATTTATGGACAAAACGAACAAATTCTTTTAAGAACTGTATAATATTTAAAAGCTGGATTTCTACTAACGCCCACCTATTTCCCAAAAGTTTGAGTAAACTGGCAGGGTTTTTGTTGTATTTGCATTTTCTTACTTACGTAGGCGTAATTTACTAGCGTTCTTTGATGATAAAAAGTAATTTACTTATAAAAATATACAGTAATATTAAATAAGGTTTTCGGGGGAAATTATTCCCATCGTATTTATCAAAGGTTTTATCATTATTATTTTCTTTAAATATTCATATGCTGAAATATAAAGCACAAAAGAAATGTTTCTTCGTATCTTATTCTGACAATTTGTGTTTACTATGTTTAAATTTCACGATGCTTACTAAGAAATTCTTGATTCGGGTTCAAACTCTTGGAATTGATATCAACTAGTTTTATTCTTTGGGATAGTAAGTGTTAAGAAGTTTTTGTTATTTCTAGTAAATTAAATACAAGCCTTTATAACTGATTTAACCTGGTGCTTTTGTAATGTTGATTTGGAAAGTTTTATATTTATAGTACGCTGCTATTTTAAAAAATAAATTCATCTTCAAAGATTTCGATTGTAGATATAGTAGGTAGCTTAATTTACAATTATTAAGCTTAGATACAAAAAGATATAAATACATATTTAAATCTGGCTTCTATATTTTGTCTAATCTCTAATAGGTCATATAATATTGTCAGGGTGTTTTGAAATGTCTCACTTTTAATACACAAATCCAAATTCTATATAAATGTAGTTAATAATGTCTTAAATAAAATTTTGGAAGATAATACAAGTGTTGAATAGAGTATAGAAAAATATTGTACCATTCTTCCTGAAGATATTAGGAAAGATCTGAACAGAAGCCGATAGAATTTATTGTTTTTGTGCTGAACCTACTTAACTTACTTTTATTGGGTTGTTCGAAAAGTCATTTCGTTTTTTTGTTGAAAATGAAAGACGATCCTCGTATAATGAATAATTATTTTATTAAA
>JAOUZG010032859.1:4853752-4872284 GCA_026289955.1 Argiope argentata | reverse complement strand
TGTGTGTGTGTGTGTGTGTGTGTGTGTGTGTGTGTGTGTGTGTGTGTATTAGTAATAACTGATGTCTTTTATGTCACTCAAGATAAAAACACATTAGTATCAAACATTTTTTTGTAAAAATGACGTTAATTATGGAAAAAAATTATAAATAAACTTCTGTAATTGTTTTAACATCTTTTTGAAATTATAATCAGAGAAAGGCCAGCTACTACTAAAATTAACAGTATCTAAAAATATACATAAATTGAGGTATGAGCAATTTTATTTCTGTAGTTCACATTTTACAGTTAAACACAGGTTAGTATACTGTAGTTTTAAAAACTAGATATTTTTAATTTTTTTTTTAGTAAATTTATTTTTGAATTTTCAAACTAGAAAGAACAGAATAAAACCATCCAAGTAAAAAATAAGGTTTTATACAAGTAAAATCAGACCTTTTGCATGGTTTACTTAGTGTTTGTAGCAGCAAATCTTATGGAGAGCTGAGGAGTTCTGAAACCAAAAACCAGGCATATGTGAAGGTCCTTAGATAGTGTTTATTATGAGTATTTCATTGCCATTGTTTATTGAATTTTGTTTCAAAAACTGTGAAGTGTGATCAATATGATTTTGTGGGGAAACATGCTTCACAACATTATATAAATTCTGAAATTCAACTGGATAATTAGTTAGTCTCTTAAACATTCACAGATTACATTTAACAAATCTTAATATGTTCCCAGGTAACTTATCATAGATAAGTGTATTGGACTTTTTTATCTTTATTACTCTATTTCAAAAACAATGAATTGAAACATAAAAGAGAAAATTTTTATGAAGCAGCTTTGTAACTACGTGAGAAAGTTGTAACAAAACGAGGAATCTTTATCAGCATAAAAAGTCTCACAATGCTGTTATAACAATATATGTTCTCTTCCCTAAATTGTGTACTGTGTTTAAAATGTCGAGAAATATCGTAGTGACACTTGTACAATGCAACATTTTGTAACACTACGGAATTCTTTGCATCATTATTCATACTATACATCATGATTCCTATTCATTTATTCCCAGACAACAAATTAATAAAAATGGTTTATGTGTTTTGCCTCTGGGGAAAATATCTCTGATTATTGAAGTATTGTATTTTGAATTTGATAAAAGCAACTATTTCATGTAACATTTCTTTTGTCCCCCAACGATGCCCCCACAAAATAGGAAAATTGCACCATGCTCCAAAAATAACTGCGTGTGCATATTTTGGTCTCGAGTAAGATTCAATGTTGTTTTGAGTAGATCCGGAAGCAACATGGGCGAATTCGTCAGTTAGTCATCACATTCCTGATTGTTCATTGCAGAGAAGGTTAAGTTATTTTTATTAATATTTTCAAGGTTCTCTTCAAAATTAATAATAATTATTGATAAGGGATTTTTTTTTAATTATAACATTTCTTTTCCTTTATTTTTCTTTCGGGATTTTTAAATAAAATTATTTTAATTTTAGGAAAATTTGCGCGTTGTTCGGCTCCTTAATTTCTATCATTTTAATGAATTTATTAACAACATATATTATTAAAAATAACAGATAATACACAAAAATTATTTTAAAAACTGAGGGGCATTGCTACAGTATCCAAATTCAACATTAATAAATAATAAAGAAGAATTAGAAAAAAACTTAATTTCAAAATAAATATATATTGATTTTTTTATCTTATTGCTCTTTTAAGATAAATACATATTCAATTGTATATTGTATAAACTTAAGCATGTTAAGAATGGGAAATTTAAGTAATAGTTTTATTCTAGACTTAAATGCTGAATTGCTGAGATTATAAATGATAATATGCAGTAGCTTCCAAAATCCATAGTCAACCTAAGCTAGATATGTCTTTAATGAGAATTAATCACCTAACATTTTAAATACTTTCTCATATCCTTCTCATCATTAATTATAAATATTCTGATATGTTATTTATCGTGCATTAGAGCATAAGACTTGATGCGTATTGTCTTATTAATTTATACAAATCACCTATTACTTTTTAATTTACAAGAATACTTTAGTGTTTTCATATATATAATTCGTTCCTATGAATAAAGCAGGAAATTGTTTCTTAATTACTCAAGAATACATAAAAAGGGAAACTTCTGATATTAAACATTTGTTTGGATTTGTCTAGCTGTATCTCTGTCTAAATAGCACGGAATGTTTGAGTAAATGCATGAATAATGCAGAAATCAAACGGTAACTCAGATCGGTTCAGATAAAAGAAAGACGGAAAACTTTTAATTCTTGCCTTCTCATAACCAGAATCCATTTCTTTCCAACAATGTCGTTAAAAGACAATTTTCTCCAGTGCTTTCCCTCATCAATCTTCCACCATTCATCTCTGAATCTCCCCCCAGGAAATTTGCTGAAATTTATGCATTCTTTCCATCAACAATCCCACAAAGCATTAACGATTGATTCTAACGTTTGTTCAAAAAAAAACTTGACTGATGAGAAATGCATCTTTACAAGAGTCATCTTGTTTTCTTCTGCCGAGTAAGCCATGTCAGGATCAGGAAAAGATTCCGTGGATTGGAGAAACATTCCTATGTAAATTACCTTCTTCCTCTATCGTTTTGTTCAGTATATTGTCTGGTTAGAAAGATTTTATTCTTGCTTTGTTGGTAACTGCGTAGAATACGATAAATGTAAGGAATTGTACATAACATTTTATTTAATGCTTTAGAATAAAATGAGGTTTTATTTGTTCGAAATTCCGGATGTGAAGCTTATCTATTGGTACCCTTGATTAAAGAAGATCAAAATGGCTGCATTTTCTTTATAAATTGTAGAAAGATTATTTTCCTTAAAATGAAACCTTTAAGTTTTAGTTAGGATAGTATTTTTTGTATCTTATTTCAAGGATTTCAATATATTGTTCAATTTCTTTTACATAAAGAATTTTTAAGATATCTTTTGTTCAGAAGTAATACGTTTTAGAGGAATTTGCAATTTCTTACAGAAGTGGATGTCTCTCGTATTATTTCGTAAATTCTCTTATATTTTTCTAAATGATTTGTTGCAAATTTCGATGTAGATTCCTAAATTTTATGTTTTCTCTTCCTTTAGAGCTATTCTTTCTTTTGAGGGGAAATAAATGAAGAAATTGTAGAAAAATATTATAAATGAGGTTATTTTTTTAAATTTTTGGCAACAATAACTAACATTAAATATTTTTTTCTAATTTTCATACTGTCTCAAAAACTCCGATTACGCATTCATTAAAAATTCATTTCACAAATTTAAAAAGGGTAGAGAATATCTTTCAAAAAGAGGATTAAAAAAGTCATTAATATTTATTTGGAAATGTATTCATAAATTTAAAATTCAATATCTTTCAGAGCACCGCATTATTATTACTATTACTGTTGATGAAAAATGCATACTAGATTCATTAAAATAAGTCTTAGCTTCGAATTATGAATAGTATTGTCCTTAATATATATTGATTTTTTTCCAATATTGGAAAGCAAAAGGCTTATAAGAAAAACATTCTCTTTTTGGCATAATTATTTTTACTGTTTATTTTAATTATATTTTTTATATATTTAAAATATTTGTTTGATTTCAAAATAATCCACGTCGTTCAGTAGTCAGACATTTTAGTAGAATAAATGCTCTTTCCAATATCATTTCATTTCACAAAATAGTTTTATCGCCAATTTTTTTATTACTATTTAAAATATTTGAGCAGAAAATTCATTAATTAAATGCTTTTTTTAATAATATTATATTAAAAAATAATATTTACATTTATGTAATGTTTGTTTATTTAATGTCGGTTATAAGGACGACGAGATTATTTGGGTTAAGGATTATTCGTTTTAATCTTCTATTAAATATTTTGAGCGGAAAACTATTTTTATTACATGACGATTTAAATAAATAAAATCAAACATCTAGAATACACAATAATTCATAAAAAGTTATGTTCATGATGTAATCTTATCTTCTATTAAAAATTACTCTTGATATAAAGTAAATTTTTTAAGACTCAAATATGTATATTCTGTACTTAGTATATACAAATTTTTATATTAAATTAAATTCTTATACTCAAAGATAATAGAAAAAATACTTTAAAATTCCAAATTGGAAAAGTCAATACCTTTTCCATTACATTGAAATATACGGCCATTTTGCCATTTTTCTGTGATAAAATTTATTTGCATTATTTTAGATTCTATTGAAAAAAATATATTAATATCAAAATTCAATATTTTACCCTTTTAGTAATACAAAATTCCTTTTTAAAATTAATGTTGACAGTTTGAAAGTCATTCAGTAAGGCTGGTCTCCTTTATAACTATCCTTTAAAAAACGACTGTTAAATATATTTGATACTTTTTTATTTGTTTAGTTATTTAATAAGGCCTGAAAGAACCGAAAGAAATAACTTATATACAATACTGTATATATATTATACAATATGTGATTATTAGACACATACTTCAAATTTTGTAGCCAAATAAATGTTTTTTATGTATTCTAATGAATGAGTTTAAATTAGATTCAATTTAGAAATATTATAATTAGAATATAGCAATTCCGAGAAATATCGGTTGTATCTTTTAATTAAATAAATTCGATGAATAACAAGATTCAAAGAAAACATCTTCTTGAAATATGAGTTGCAATCAAGATCAAAAGAACTTGAACAAAAAATTAATTGAAATCCTATTCTGCTTTCAATTTATGCAAAAATGTAATTAAAAAGACTTTGAAGCTGATCAATGTAATTTAAAACCAAAGATTAATTCTAAAGAAATCTGAAATTTTGGATTCTCCAGTAAGCTGGTAATATTATCTGAAATGTAATTATCGTTGGATCACTCTAGACTAAATTACATGTTATTTATTTTTGATCATTTTTTGTGAGTGTATTTGTTAAGTTGGTAAAAAGACAAACAATTTTTTTACTAAAAAAAATTGTCTTGAAGTTGTTCATATTCTGAATAAATTAAAACTGGATTTTTTTACTATAATTTTTTGTAATATTTTTTTAAATTATAATTACTCGGCAATATTTTTTATTTCCTTTTTTTTCTATAAATTCACTGCTAATTATATGATAAGAGTAAGGATCATGAAAAATTGAAAAAGGGAAATAGGAGTTTACTATTTTATTTTCAAGGAAGATATTTACAAGTTGCTGATTATCCTGTTAGTTAACGCATTATTTATATTCAAATGAAAATTGCAGCGCAAAATAATGAAATGTTACGTTTGAAATGATAAAGCTCTCAATATCAGAAACAGTACTTAAGCCTATATCAAAATTTATTTCGAGACATATCAACAAACTCTGAAGAATATGTTAAGCAATTGCTGAAATAAACTACAATTTCGTCTGTCCCGTTCTTTCCTATTTCGAGAGATTTTACAAAATAAAACTTTGTCACAACTTTCAGTAGCAGTTCAGTGATATGACGCAGCCATTTTTCAACACCATGAAGGAGATTTATTTTTTTTTAAATATACTTAATCAATTAGAATGTTCTAATATTATTCTGTAACTTTAATGTTATTATGTAACTATTCTTTTTTATTTTTGATATGATAATAAATTGATGTGATTGATGTAATTTAATAACTTTTAATCTCGAATGAGTTGCATTATTAAATCAATGTTATTGGTCAGGCATCCATAGACATCATATTATTGATATTAATAGTGTCATGCCAACGAATTTTTATTTAATATACCCTCTCAAAATAAAGGAAAAATAATAAAATTACCACTGTATAATATTGGTAAAATTGTTGATTAAATAGTTACGCTTTCAAAATAGCAAAAGTAATTCATGAAGAAAATAGATGAAATCTTCCAGGGGTTATGCCCAAGATTTATTTTGAAATAATTCTTGAAAGTAGACGTACAGAAAAAGAAGGACCCTTGAAAAAAAATATTGAGGAGCCAAGAACTTTCACATGATGCAAATATAGGCAGAATCGTAGATTAATAGTTTATTTAGTGATTGTGACTAGTCAAATTTTCTCCAAGAATTTTTCCAGAGAGAGAACGAGCATTGAAGAAACCTTTTTGAAATATTTAAAAAAGCCGAGTGTTTTTTAATTTAATAGGGAATTTATACAACCATTGATTTATTGATTTAATATGGCAAAAAAATTGGTGAAATTGGTTTAGTATTCATTCTATGGAGAAGGATTCTCTAGTTTTTTGTGACTATTTTTAAAATAAAGGGGGCGGGTGAACAGCTGATCATCAAAAATAGCTCCAAACACGAGAATTAATTCAGGAAACAACTTAATCAAGCCTATTTTAATCAGCTTTTTCTCATTCATTTCCATAATACTTAATTAAAACAATGCAATTTAAGCTTTTCGACAAATTTCATATTATTTTTCTTATTTAAACATAGCCTCTTTATTGTCCTTCCCATAACAAAACTCCTATTGACACATTTTGTTCTATTAGAATTTTTTGCTTTAACCTTACTAAAATTTAAAAATCATAATTATTTTAGTTTCAAACATTACGATTACGTTTAATATTTTTGTTTTCTTTTTTGTACTTCACACAATACAAGTAATTGTTTCTTGAATCCACATTCAAATTAGTAAAGGAAATTAAAAAGCACCTCAACTTTTCATATTCAAATATTACTTAAAAGTTTGTTTTGTCTCGTTATTGTTTTTCAGAAAACTAATTTCAATTTATGAATGCATGCTTAGAATTTGAGGACTAAAGATCAGTTAAATAGAAGAAAAATATTTTATAAAAGAATCTTTTATTTCCATTAACTTTAAAAATAATCTTGTCAATTAATCGCAATTAAAATACAATAAGTTTTAAAATTTATTCAATCCTCTTTTGGTTAAGATTTTAATATTTTTTCAATACTAAAATATTTTATTGATGCAGATTATTATAAATTCTTTTTTGAAAACTAAACATTTTGAAATTCTTTTAAATTTATTAGAATTCTAATTCTTTGAGCATTACTTCTATTTTCATTTTTATGTTCGTATTTAGTTTCATGAATTAATAAATGGACATTTTATTAATCAAGTAATATAATCAATGCATATTTTTGCATAAATAGAATTGAATACTCTCGAGAGTTCATTTTCCGCTTTTCAAAAATTTAAACTAAAGACTCTTTTTATTTCCTCGCAAACTCATTCAGCTATTTCTTTTGAGGCATTTCAAAGTAAATTTATTTTTAGAACACATCTGTAATATGCAATAAACTTAATTACGTATTTTATTGTCTTTTAACTCTAAAAAGATTTTTAGAGTTAAAATCTTTTCTTATTATTATCTATTATACTTTGTATTCTTGTTCAATATTTTCTCTGAATCCAGGCATATTCCTTGCCACTGTGAAATTATCGTTAAGCTTTTGTTTCTTTATTATCCTTTATTATCGAGAATAGAAGAACATTTTCAAATTTTGAAATATAAAGAAAAATTTATATTATTAATAGAGAAATACAAAGAAAAATATATTTAATGAAATTAAATGATAATAAAATAATTATATAATTGAATAATTTTGTTGGATTCCATTTGGAATTTTAAAATGAATTTCTCTGATTGAGTTTACAAGATATGTAAATAAATGAAAAAAAGTTATTGTGAATGCAAATATAAACTTGTAAATTTACTTTTAAAACATGCGTATTAATACGCTATCAAAATTCAATATTTTCATTGAAATGCGAATTTGAAAATAAGAAAATAAATATTCAAATTCAAAATTATGTTCGATATTTTCCCAGAAAAAATTCTCCCAATAAATTAGGCCATAAATATTTTTAATAATACTTTGACAGATTACTTCATGTTATTTAGAAAATTAACTGATAGAATGTGTAAATAGTCAAAAAATATTATATTTTCAGTTAGAAAAGGCAGTACATGTGATTTTTCTTCGTGAAATGCTGTTCCATTTATTCGGTGTCTATCTGGAAATATCTATTCATTTTCTACCTTAAACATTTGTGTATAGTTCTAAAATAATCTACAATAGTGAGATAATAATGTATTTAATATTAAGTTTTAAACCTTACTGCCCAGAAAAACTTTAATATCATAAAATTCGGTCATTGCAAAGACATAAGAATTTGAAAATTCATTTTACTAGCAATTATTAAATTAATATTTTATTTCATGCAATTTCAATGATAGGTTAGGGGACAAATATGTAATTTTAAATAAAAACATACTGCTGTTTTAGTTGTTATCTTTTTATAAAATGCAGATGATGTAAAGTATGGTACCTTTAAACAAATTTTTGTTAGATGCATTGTATACATCTCATATAGTGTAAAATCAAAATTTAATTAAATTTATCGATTAATTTATGATTAACTTTTGAAAATTCTATAAAAGATTCGTAAATATAATACATTTAAAAAACCAAATGAAAAAATGTCAAGAAAGGAGAAAATTTATCAAGAAAATCCATTTTCAAGAATATGAACACATTAATTTAAATAAATGTTTGATAAAAATAACATTAAAGGGTAATAAAATGATATAGTCAAGTTATTAACTAGTATCCCACTTCCACATAAGAGATATGAAGTTTGAAAATACATACCTCCGCGTTATCGAATCTCCAATTTTCAAATTCGTAAAACAGACCAGATTTTTTTTCTGAAATATGTAATATTATTATCAATTATATAGTAGGACACCTTTAAAGTCATAAAAATTGCAGAAACGACCTAGAAAAAGTATTTATAAAGTGAAAATAAATTGTGGCAGTTGCAATTGAATAACACAGAAAACAAAAAAAAAAATTTAGGACAAACCCTTTAAAAATCATTTGCCATATGGAGAAAAAATATATATAAATTTTCATAATTTAATTTCAGGATAACATGCACGGACCATTTCACAAACTTTTTTTTCTCTTAGCAGTTCTTGAAACTTCAGTAAAATGCTTATTTGAAACCGATAAAGATGCTAGATATGTGAAACCGTTTTTAAACCTATCACATAAAGAATTGATCAGGATATTAATAATAATATAGGGTTAAATGAGTAGAAGCGTTAATGATAATTTAATATTCTGAAGATGATACAACCAATAGAATTTTGTCATGTAATGGCCAGAAAAGACATTTTGAAAATTTTTCTTTTTTGTCTAAATATCAATAAAAAATTAAACTTATCATTATAGCCTTTTATTCTGTCAAAATCGTAAAATGTCAAAAGAAATTTATTGCATTGTAATGAATTAAAACTGATTCAGTTATAGGAACAAAATTTTCCTATTTAAGATGTCTGTTATTCTAATATGAAGAATTATGCTAATAAATCTTCACTGCTTTTCATTATAAAATATTATAAATATTATTTTTTTAAACTTTTTAGAGTAAGTACGAAATTATTTTATGTTGTTATTTTAATGAATAATTAATAATACTGAAGAGTTATGCCTGTGCAAGTTCAAATATGATGTTTATCACAATGCATTTTATTGGATTATCATCTTTATCGAATCAATTTATTTCAAATGGTCTTATCTTTACAATTTTTATACAATTCCATTTAGAAACTGTTACAGTTTTAAAAACGAATGTTAACAATAAATTTTACTTTAAAACTATCTTAAGACTTTTTATATGTTTGTTTAAATCCAACCGCAAACATCTAAACCATAACAAAATTAAAAATAGTAATTTGGCAATCTTATTTAGTGTTTAGAATCAATGTATGGAAGAGTGATAACTTTCAATTAAATCCATTATACAGATAGGAAATAACTATAATAAATCAGTTTGATACGCATTATCTGAAGTTAAAGCCCAATGGATTTTGCAAATGGTACTTTTGGTAATTATTTAGTTGCTAGTGCACGCTTCAAAGACTAAGCGCCTGAAGAATTTCATTGAAAATTGCATTCTCTTCTGCTGAAAGGAAGATTTATTTTTCCAAACTTTATAATTAAAGCAGATAATCTTCGTATTGTTTCGGTAAACAAAATAAGTGTAATTAATGAGAGATTTAAAATGGCTGCAAATTAATTTATTGGAAAACAATACAAAAGTTTTCCAGCATCTATTTTTGATTGAAAGTAATTAAAATAATTATGGAGATTATAACATCAAAACAATTGAATTCTGTGCTAAAAATTTCATTAATTAAGTATTACTTAACATTTTTAAAAAAAACATATCATTTATTTTTTAAAAAAAAAATCAAATTAGATACACTACTAAAAATTAAAACTATTTTGGAAAATAAATGATAAATGGATTTTGAAATTATATATATATATATATATATATATATATATATATATATGTATATATGGATATGGATAAATGGATTTTGAAATTATATATATATATATATATATATATATATATTCATATAGTTTGCTTTCTAGAGCATTTTACACTAAAATTTCTAAATGATGAATAAATTGAAATGAAATACTAATTGTTTGAAGAAAGAAAAGTAGAAACAATTCTTTATATTGCACGAATCACTATTAATAAATACTGAAATAAAAGAAAGACTCCAAAAAATAAATAAACAATATCAAACAATGTTCTCCAAGAGCAGTAATATTTAAAGGAATTACGAATAATAAAAAAACTGCGATTATTCGTTACGAAACGAAACAAAGAAATTAGGAATATCCATTTTTATTGTCTATATCAATATACTGAAAAGATAAAAATTCAAATTCTAGAAGCCAACTTTAAAATTTAAGATAAAACATTAAAATGTTAAGAAAATTTAATTTGAAATTCTGTTTTTAATCTATTTTAACATTTTCAAAATTAAAATTGCAATACTTCATAGTAGAAAGCAAAAGAATTCCATTTTAGAATTATTACCTTTTTCTCTCAGAACCATTATTATCATTTATTATTATAAGTATTATATCACATTATTATCATTTATTATTATAAGTATTATATTACATTATTATCACTTATTATTATAAGTAATTTATTATTATAAGTATTATAATTTTAAACAGATGTACTAAACTTAAAATGCAGTAATTTTCCATTTTAAATGCTGCAGAATAATACATTTAAATTACTTTATCTGATATATATTAAAGAAGTGACAGCTAAAAATGATATACAATAAAAAGTTAAGGAAATAAACGTTGGAAAAGTACATATTTGAGCTTGATCTGAACACAGTAATATCGCTTTAATATTGAAATTTGGAAATATTCACGAGACTTGCCAGACTAAATAGTCATCAGACTTTTCATGCTCACTGCATTTAAGAAAACAGTCCACATAAGTTTTATTGTAAAAAATACTGACTGATTTTTACCGCTTGAATTCGTTATAAATTTTATTTTTAAAAAATGTTAGGGGATATATAGATGATGTAATTATAATTAAAATTCTTTAAGAACAAATCTTATTCTTGTCCGTTATTTTCTTAATTATGGACTAACGAATTTAACACAAGAAGCATAGTAATTAAATTTAATATGAATAAATACAGGAATAAAATTTTTATATCTAATTTATAAGATATATAATATAATATATATATGATATATAATATAATATATATAAGATATATAATGTGTAATTAACAAAGTATAGGAGATGCTTATGGGCTTATCTAATATTAAGATAGAGGCTAAAATATTTCTTTAAAAATTCATTTTTAAGGTCAAAATAAGCATGTAATATTTGAATTCACAAAAAAATAATAAACATAATCTATGCGTCGCATGGTTAAGGCTTTCCGTTCAACCAATTCCTCGGGATATACTTTGTTATTAATTAATTCCTCAAATTATACTCTGTTATTAATCAAATCTTCTTATCATTTTGAAAAAGTCAAATTCGCCAAACTTTTGGTGTTATATTAATCAATATAGTCACTTCTGAAGAGTAATTTTCATACGTTCTGCAATTTACTTTGTTTTCATTTTCTAGTTATTATTTTTAAGTTGTAAGCATAATTATAACATATGGTTATCTTAAGAATTTTAATTTTTTCAGATTCTTCTTTTTCAACCTTTTACTTATTTATAAAAGTGCATTTATGATTCCTCTAAAAGCAAAGTAGAAATATTATGTGAGGCATAGTCTTGGAAAAGTGTGTTTAAAAATTATGATTTAAAGGTTTAAAGAAGAAATCATCTGGATATACATTTAAAAGCTTTTATAATTTTTTCAAAAAAAGGTGAATATTCTCTTTAAAACTTTGTAAATTCAAGAATTATTCACAAATATTAAAAGGCTTTTTCCTCTTGCGTCATAATAAGTTAGAAAACTTTGTTATATCGAACAAAGCTTCTAATTGCTCCACAACACGGTTGAATTTTTACAAAAAAAAATTGCATCAAAAAGGCTTCAAATTGTTATGTTATCCGAAATGTGAGAAAAGTTCCGAAATATTTTTCAGGAATGGAAAAGAGGTATGCTCTTAAGAAAATTTCTTCTTTGGAATATTTAATAAGTGGATAATTTATTGTAAGTGAATAAGAACCCTCTAAGCATCAAGTTCATGGAAAAAGTATTAAAATTATGCACTTCTATTCCTTGCTTTTATAAGGCTGAATAACAGAAGTAGAAATGACTTTTGATTCATTTGTATTCATTAGAGAATATCAGAATAAGTAAGTTGTTTGATGTTCACAATAGATGCATTGTTCTTGCTTTTAATAAGTTTCTTCACGAACATTACGGATCTATTAACACTGTGTTCTTGTATATTATGATAGATAAATATGAAATCTGTAAAAATAAAATTCACACCTTTTTAGTCAAAAACAAAGGTATAGTGTTAACACACTTAAATAATATAAAATTAATTTTATTGATCAATTTGTTAATTAAATACATTTATTAATAATTTGGTTTTATTCCTTATTAAATTATTATTAATTTTATTAAGTAAAAAATTTGAATAATTTATTCTAGATAATAATATAAAATTATAATTAGTCACAGTCGTCATAAAAATATGAATCAAAAAGAAAGACGAAAATCAAACTCATGCTCAATAGTACCATATAAAAGCGTAATGCATTGAGATAGATAACGATGCCATTGCAAGTTTAATCAGAAAATTAAATTCCTTGAGAAAAAGGGCATACATTTAGCAATACAAAACTGGCAATAATAGTTTATTAAATAAAAAACCGAAGCCTAATAAATTATTGATGTTATTCATAGAGGTTATGCTAAAGTAGCACCTAATGCTTACTAAAATTTTATCATTGTAAGAATATGTTTGAAGTTTTATTTAAAAATATTTTTTAAGTTTAAGTAAAAGAAATATAGTAATAATAATAATAAATCTTTATATTTAGATGTAGCCAACATAAACATTTTAATAAATGAAATAATAAACATTTTAATAAATTAGAAACATACAAAATAATACCGAAAGAAAGCGTAACACTATAAGATAGATAACACTGCAATCGCATGTCATTAGAAAATTCAATTCCTATTAAGAATGTATTTGTATTTTTTAAAAAAATACTTTGTTGAGTTTTAATTTAAAAAATATGTAATAATAATGGTATTAAGAACTTTATTATTTTTAATCTTTCTACCCAGATACATTTTGATTCTTTCTTCTGGGTAATATTATTCTTCCAAATAATAATACCTAGGAAATACTAAGAAATAGCCTATTCTTTAATAAGAAAGGAAAATAATTTTTTATCTAGCGAAATTTTGTTTTCTAGTGACTGATATCAACTGCATTCTTTCATTAGAGAAATAAAACAGTAGGCAATAGAAGTGCAAATAAGGGATAAATTCGTCTTTACTTTATCCAATTGCTACCAGCATACAACTATATCTGAGGTGGAACATCTGCTCAATGAAGAAGAGGAAATTCTTGCCCTCCTCATAAGGATTTATCGCTGAATGCAATTGCGCGAGAGTTTCAAGAAATGAGATATTGAGACGTGTTCCCAGAACCACTAAGAATGATCTGATCCATGAAAGGCATAATGGGAAAAAACGATAAAAGAAATTGCACACAATACCAACAAAGGGGATGAATAATAATATTGTTTATCATTGAATGGAATATTTCATTCGAGTGGAAGTTTGTTTTGGATTATTGAGAAATTCAATTTTGGATATCAAAAGTATTTTGAAATATATTTCATCGGAAAATGCTACTAGTATATCTTTAGAATAATCTCATTGCTTTAAAATCTTCATTTGTAAATATAATCCAAAATGTGTTTTTGAAATTGTTTAAACAATATTAAAGTAATATTACCATGTAATAACTTATTAAAATTTATATCAAATAAATAAAAAAACATTATTTTCTATTTCTCTACACTTTTAATGTCATTCTAATTTGTCGTTTATTTTATTTTAATTAATAAAACAAATGTATCATTTGAAAATTGTACCCTGCATCAACGAAAAATAAAATGTTATATACTACTTATATCAATTAAAGAAGACAATACATATATTGCCAAAAGATACAGATCTAAAATAAAAAGATGAAGAAAATTACATTATTATCATCTGTGAATTTATTTTTCCTCAAAAGAAGTTTTCATATACGCATACCCTCTATCAGTATGCTGATTTGTCACTGTATGCATAATGTTGTTGTTGTGTTGTGACTAAGGGCACTTTTCTTGGACAAGCTTCCGCTGATGAGATCAGCAGACGATTTAAGACTAAGAAATGCGTCTCTTTGTTTTACAAGTAGCGCTATCTAGTGACAAGAGTACCACTTAGCTACTCACACGTCACAACCATTTTTAGGGGGAGGACATCATTCATTCATCCTAGATCGTAATTTAAACCTGGAACAGAGAACGATCACCTCTGACCCAGTACCCCCCAGTGATATTACTCTCGATACGGAGAACTTTGCGACCACGAACAGATTTAACGAGCGACAGTCGCCATACACTCGGGGAATCTTTTGGCCGGTGAGCTTCGAACCCGTAACCTAAGGAGTACGAGTCCAACGCTCTACCAACCAGGCCATCCCGGCCCAATCATAATGTAAGTGTTCAAAGTGTGCACTTCCTCATTGTATACAATGTCCATATCATTCATGCAGATTCTCAAACATGTTCTGAAACAAAGGTTGTTGGAGACTCCTCAAAAAATAGATGATTTTCTTACGTAATTCAGGCACAATTATTGATGGATTTTCATAGTTTAACACACTCTCCATTAATATTATCCACAAGTAGGCACCAAGAGGGGGTAAGATCGTGGAAAAAGAATGAATATGGGAGTCGGTACCACGTGAGATGATTCGACCTGGAAGGGTTTACTGAAGCAGGGATAGAAATGCTCGAGTGGTATGACTGATCGTCCCTCTTGTTAATACACCTGTCTACTCATCTGAATATTTCTTAAGCGAAAGAAATTTCTCAAATATTGAAGAAATGGCTTGATCACTTATTGGACAGTTTTTTAAACATCTTTTGGAATTTTTCTGCCGCCTTTTAAGATGTAATATTATGATCAATGCAATATTATTCAAATATATTTTAGATTAAAATCACTATGAGTGAAAATAATGCTTAGCTATAAATATTTTTTCTTCCGTCGAGAGACACATTTCTAACAACTGCACATCAAAATTTTCCTTTCATTACTACGAATAGGTAAAGCTGAAGATACGTCTCGTCGACAAACCTAAACTTTAGTCTCGATATACGCGAATTTCAGTATTGCATATTTTAGCACATACTTTATTTGTAAGTCATTTAAATCTAATTTGCAGAAATACACTAGCATAAATTTTTGGTAAAATTTCTTAAAAGCATAGCTTTGAATTCTCATTTTAGACACTGATTAATCTGTAGATTCTGTCATTAATTTCAATTTAATAAATTATTTTGAATTTTGAGACACAAAATGCACAAGTAACTTCGTAAGTTGTTAAGGTTATGTCTCTGTTCTTTGGCTAACTCATAGACGTCGTTTCTATGCTCTTCTAACCCAAAAGCTTTTGAAGGACATAAAATTCCATCGATTAAAGTTCCAAAAACATTTTTTCAAACTTCTCGATGTCTCGTTTAGACAATACTATCAGACCAAATTTCTTCCATGTAAATAAAGTTTTCTCTTCACATAAGCGCTAAACACAGACTGATACTGATCAATCCAGCATTGACTTCACATTGTCTATTCATAACTCGTTCTGCTAAACATTGCTCATTCAATGAGCATTTATAATATTTTGTTTTGCTCACTATACGAATTCCTCATTTATGAGAGTTGAGAATTTCTAGTTACGCGAGGTTTAATTGTTATATTTTTTATTTCAAATCAATCACAAAGAATATAATTCCTTATTTTTTAAAGCCCTCTGCCAATATGTATTAAATTCATTATTATAACTTCGTCTGTTAATTTGTGAAAATCCTATCCTAGATTTGTTATCAAGATAACAACAAGTCTAGACTGATTCATTTTATAGTTTATTAAGAACTGAAAAAAGCAATTACAGTTTATTACTTTTTTCCGAAGCTGTCGAAAAGTAATTCGGCGTTGTCTTGTGACAGAAATAAGAGATGGCACCAGATAATTGCTTCTTATAAAACATCTTATGAATTTTCACTAGTTTCAAACTGCTGCTCTTTTCTTTCAGTTCCTGTCTCATTTTTCTGTTTATTTATTTTTTATCTTTCAGCGCGAGTGGAGACATTTCAGAAGGACGAAGATGGAGTAGAGATTCATCTTCGTCACAGCAATTTTGATAGAAGCGGCATTCAGATAACGTGGGTATTGTTTATTTTTCTCTCTTTACTTCCTTTTCTTGCGTGATTCGAAATCTGGCAGGTCACTGGAGAGAAAAGATAGATTTATAGAAATAGATAAAAACACGAAACCGATGAAATGGGCTGTCTGGAAAAAATGAAAGACTGGAAAATATACCCTATTCAGAGAGCTACATAAACCAGATACGAAAGAATATTCAAGACTCGAGAAGCGGGGAAAAAAAGATAGCAATGTTCCAAAGAAAAATGTTTTAAGGTTTTGTTTCATAACGTGCAAATAAATTACATGTAAACATAATTTTAAAAAGAATGCATTTGTAAAGAGGATTCATTTCTTTACGTTTATTTTATCCTTTTAATTCATATACATTTCCCTTCATGAAATGGTTTTTAGTTTAAATTAAAATACTTATCGCTTAAATTACTGTAAAAAATAAAAAATAAAAAATAAAAAAATGTCTTTTGATATTTTCTTTGTCTAATTAGATTAAAATGAATTAAAATTAATTGAAGAATTTTTATAAACTAATTTATCATACTAAAAAAATAAGAAAACATATATAGATTCTAAAGAAATATAATGATGTAAAAGTAAATATTTCGCAATTATCTCAAATATTGTTTTCCATTCAATTTTTCCTGATCTATTACAAATTATTTTAATACATTTGAATTCGATATCTCTAAATTTCTAAACTTCTGTTCTATAGCTTAATCGTATATTTAACAGAAATATATCCTGCTTATAAAAATAGCTTGAAAAGAATGATAAATAAGAATAATAAAAATTAATTATACTATATTTTTATTATAATAATTGAATTAAATATAGTTATCATTTGATAAAGCAATTTCAAAAACCAAATATGAGAAAAGAACCTTTTCTAGAACTGGAAGAGTAGAATGAAAGCATAAAGAAATCGAAAATAGTGAAAGATCAAAATATATGTTGATATTTTGTTTATAAATACAATTATGTATTAAAAGATACATTTTTAGAATAATTTTATTGTTTATTTTTTTAAAAAATATCTGAAAATCACATTAATGTATGAAACTAAAAGTACTGATGAATGTCTTGTCTTCTAACTGTCCATCAGATATAGTAACATTAGCAAATCCAGTTGAACATTAATTCATGAATTCAGATTAAAGAAAATTGTATATGTTTTTATTATATCTCTAAAAATGAATTCATATGCCAAACATAGCTGAATAAATATAAATAAAACTTCAAATACCATTTTTTGGTCATATGTGGAACCCAGTGCAAATGATAAAATATTTCTGTAAAACTAAAGTTATGTCCGTTATATCATTTACAAAAAAATTTATTAGCTATTTGCTTCTGAAAATACTACGGGAAGAACTTTTTCAAAATTTTTGAAACAAGTATATTGCTTTTTCCTAACGTTATTCAAACTGTAAACTCAAATATTTTTACAATTCAATATTGATGTTGAAAGCAATAAGGTAAGTACTTTCTATTTTATTCTTGGCAAAATTTATAGGTTTTTCTTTCCTTACTTGTATTTACCTATTACTTCTTGGTAAATATTATTTTAAGGCATGTTCTTTCCCATATATTGAATATGCTTTATATTTATTTATTTATTATCTGCTTCGAGTTTAGTTTGAAAATATTTACGCATTTTGCTAGGTAGCCATGTATTCCTGAAATTTGCATTTCCATAGAGCGTACATAAAACAGAGTGGAAAAAATAATATGTTCTGTTAGAAATCACTTTTTTCAAGGATTTTTTCTGAAAACCCTGAAATATATATATATATATATATATAT
>JAOUZG010032859.1:4814703-4853352 GCA_026289955.1 Argiope argentata | reverse complement strand
ATAAAATCATATCAAAACGAATAAAAACATCATTAATTAATTTACGTTATTAAATTATGTGACTGTGCTATATCCTACAAAACCGCGCCATAAAAAGAAATCATTAATACAAAGAATAAGATATGCGTTAAATATAAAAATGTATCACAGAATTTGTATTACTTTTCAAAGAGTTTCATCCTTTCCTTTTATCATTGCCCGGTGGTATTTACCTTACAAATGAATGAGAATATATTTTCATTAACCAAAAATTTCGTGTGAAAACTATTTTTGTTAAAATAATGCATACATTTTTATATCGACCAATAAATGTGAATAAAAATGAATTTCAAACAATTTGTCCTAAACCATAGGAAAAGAAATTTCAAGAATGTATTATGTTATTTCAATAATACGATCATTACTCGGATAACGTCACTTAAAATCAATTCAATGTCACTTTCAACAACATTTTAATTTTTGTAAAATGTCTGAAAAATATTTAGCAGGTATTTTTTTGGTAAAGTCATCCGTTTTTTTAATCTTTGTCTTTTTGGAAAGAAATCGATATTTTTTCATTTTGAAACAATGAGGAAATGTCAAATTTCGAGTTTTAAAATGATCGATCTGTTATGCATCGTTTTTTTTATTTGGAAAAATCAATATTTCTTCGTGTCGCATCGCATAAATTCTTTGCTAGATAGTTTGTATTTTGAATTTTTTTTCGTTTTTATTTTTTTTTAGATTCCAGAATGTAAGGAAATAATAATTTGAATGAAATATGACTCATTATGTACCTTTACTTGATAAGAATAGGAAAAATAAAATACTTGTATTAATATATAATAAGTATTTTAAGTAATAAATAAATAAACAATTAAAAATAAAAATTAAATGTATAATAAAAACTTACACAAAATTTTCTTTTAAAACAGGAATAACTCCTCTAAAAATTGTTTACAAAATGTATCAAAAGAAAAAAAAAGTTTACAAAAAGATAAATATGAAAAAGACTGTCATATGAATTTAAGTAGAAAAATGTTTTACTTGTACAATTTTTAGAAGGTACTTTAACTGAAAAAATTCAATGGAATTAAAATTAAAAATATTTTTTACATTACTTTTACAAAAAAGTATAAAAATGAATAGAATTCTTATGGCTTGTTTTTAAGTAACTCTCTGTATTAGAACAAAAATTATAAATTTTGTAGAAAATAATACAGAAAAATTATATAGTTTTAAAACACTTTCATGAAGAAGAAAATAAGAATCATAGGAAATATCTTCAAGGAATAATCATTAAATTAGAAATGAACATAGATAATATAGTAACAAAAATGATGCAACTAATATTATTTGGTTTAGTAACATTTTAAATTTTGATTTATAAATTATATATTTTAAAACAATGTTTTTCGAATTGTTAAGGTCGAAATTTTCGAATTTCAAGACAAGAAAATAATTAATATTTATTTCATTGAGAAAATATGTGGCATTTCAACTATTTAATCCTGCATATATACTTTCTTTTATATTCAGAAATACAATGAAATCACAAATTTTACCCTTTAAAGCTGCAGAAAAACTAATATAAATATAAAAAAATAGATATAAATATTTTGATGTAAAATTATCATGATTGGTTACATAAAAATTTAAAACTGAAAAATATTTAATAAAAAATTATAACCCGAATTTTGAAAGAGTTATATTATTTTTGATGTATATATAAATTCTTCAATTATACAAAAATGTTTTAGCATTCATTTCCATTTTTGATAGAGTATTATATCGCCAGTTTCATATAATTAATTAGAACTGGAAATTTATAAATTTCTCCTTCACCTTTTTATACTAATACATTTGTATAAAAAGTACTAATACTCATCAAATTATACTAATCAAACTTTTGCTAATCAAATTTTAATCTGGTGTATGGATGCAATATTGCTTGATTAAAATGCTCAGAATGTTTTTACTTAAAAAAGGGAAATACTTATTCTTAAATAAGAAAACATAATTTAATTATTTCTTATTTGAAATTATTATTTTTACAACAACTATTTCTTATATGATGGGCCTAGAATCCATTGTCGATGCATCACTGGCTAAAATGTTCAATAATTAAGATCAATTTTATATGTATATATCCTAGACTTGGGCACACTGGAAACAGTGATATATAATTGTAATAAAACAATAATACATGGGATATTATGACAAGTAATTATTACTTGTGAAACTCGCCTTTGGTCTACAGATACATTTGAGAGGAGAAAAGATTGCTTAATTACCCTATTCAGTAATTACTCAGTTGGTTTCATTCATTTCAAAGGTTACCTGTAATGTATAATATTAACGAGAAGCAAGTTTCCTAAAGTATTTTTTTGGAATAAATGTGATATTTTTTCTGCAAAAACAAAAACAAAGCACATATTACAAGTTACCGTTTTTCTTATTTAAAATGGAATTAATAATTACAAAACACCACACAGATTATACTTTCTGATACTGTATATAATTATATTGTAACTAATATAATCTTCTTTGATGATTTTATGTATCAAATTTTCAATACAATCCTTTTATAAATCATAATGAAGAATAAGTATTTAATATTTAAAAGTTAATACCTTTTTTATCAAAAGCAAATTTTATTTCTTTTACCAAATAACTTTTTCAAATTTATATCTCTATATTACATTACCTATATAAGAAGCTTATTTCCGCCTTTAAAAAATTGCTCAAGAATGTTTTCAAATTTTTCATTTTTATTTTCTAAACCCCCCTAATATATAATTGAATTTCTTCAAAATGTGTTATTCAAATATTTTTAACTACAATAGAGTCAAAAATAGAGTTAAAAATTCTGTATTCCCTATTTTTTTAAATTTCAGTTTCTAGTATTTTATAAGAAATAATTACACAACACTTTATAAGCTGTATTTATTTTTTATTAATCGCTTTTCTTACTTGATAATTACTTCCATAGAATTGTTTTTATTTCGAAAAAATAGCAAAACTAATATATCACTAAATGAATTATTAAATTGAATTCTCAGAATTATAAAGTTTCCCAAGTTTCAGTAGATGATGTAGAATAATTTTAATTATTTTAAATTATGAATTTTATCAAATCATGATGTTTGGGCTATGAAACCAAAGCTGAGAACTTGTAGAGGGCTGATACAGAACATCAAATGCAATATGCGAATGATTGTGGAAAATAACCGCTAAAAGATATCATCTAGCTTCATCTGGAATAACAACTACCATTTAAGCTACATATAGATGTCTTGCGGAGACGTGCATTAATGGCTTGCTGTTATCAATATGTGCCCAAATTACCTCATGACTTTCGAAATTAGCTAATGTATGTTTCTCGACTAATCTTCTGCAGAAAAGATTCCCGAATCTTATCCTGCATTGCAAAATAAACCATCAATGATGATGAAGGTTGAATCTCGTTCCGCATAAGTATTAAATTTTAGATCCTGTACCATTCATAACTAAAATTACTGTAGCTGTCACGCCATATATGGCTTAGCATTTTTGAATTTCAGATGAGGTTTTTTTTTTCGGAGCGTTGTTAAATTTGTTAAATCAAAGTTCATTTAACTGATAATTTCCTGAAATGTATTCGCAGATGATGGGATGTCTTAAAACTTATACAAAAATTCAATATCTTCCAGATTTTAAGTTTCAAGGCATTATTTACATTTTGAAACACTACAAGCCTTAGTACTTACTGTTATAAAAAAGAATTTGTTGCCACTATTATCAGAAAATCTTTTTAAAAAGAGATTCTATTATGAGGTTTAGAAAATTGTCGTAATTTGCAACTTTTCTTATTAGTCGAATATTTCAATTTCTGATAACATAATATATCCTATTTTGGTTTTACAGAATTCTAATCGAATATATATTCGTTTTCTTATACTTGGTTGCCTCACAAACTGAATAAGTATTAAACATTTCATTGGTGTGAATTTATTATTTTTCAAACTAATATACTTTTTTGTTTATAATCTTAATTTTGCATATTTAAGTTACATTTTTCTTGCTATTAATCTATTTCGTTTACTTAAAAAGAAACATTTAAATCAATAAAATTACTGACTATTTATTTAAAAACAATGTCATGAAGCCATTAATTTCCAATTAGTTTTAAATTATATCAATTGAAATTTATAAATAAATTCTTACTTTATGTATTGATAGGAATAAAAGAAAGCTAACATTTCTAAAAGCACTAAATGAATTTTTAAATAATAATATTTCACATATATCCTTCACAGTTAATTTACAAACTGTCTCTACGTTTTTATTCTGTCTTTCTAAGTTTTGAATCTTATGAAATAAACATTTAAAAATTCATTAAAAAAGTGATCCGGATTGTACCTAGTGAAATTTCACCATCATTTTCTTTATTGTATAGGGTTTTTCTTATACAATTTTTTTATTTAGTATTTTATGTTGAATAATAAATACTGCCTATACTGCAACTCATTACATTTATTTTGTGTATGAAATAATATTGATCAATGCCACCCTCGAAACAAGATGAATGAGATGTGCATCATATTAGGCTCTTTTAAGATTTATATAATCAAAGTGTCTAATCAGGCCATAAGCATTTATCAGAAACAATCGATTTTCTTAAAATTCTTTTAGAAATACATCCAGAGTTTTTATATATAAAGATTTAAAGCAATATAAAAAGCATTTACTTGACACTACATGTATTTTATTTTCCCTTTTTTATATATACATTTTCTTGACTTTCAGTGAAGAAGGGGGGGGGGGGGTCACACCTTTCATAACAGTGATGTTTTTGTCCCAAAGTTTCTTGAATATAAAAAAACTGCTGATGAATTTTAAAAAAATATTAATCCTCCAAAATGCCTGATATATAAGATCAATCATTATAAAGTTCAAATCTGACACCGATTCATTGGTCCTTAGCGGAAAGAAATATCGATTTTACTGGTAAAGCAAACATTTGAAGTAGTTCCCGACTTTGGCAGAAAAAAAAGTGTCTAATGTTTTTTGAATATTTTACGAAGTACACAACTATTATTTAAAAAAGTAAAGACTTTCTTTTAAATGATGATATTCAAATAATGATCTGTTTAGAACAATCGCATAGCATAATTAAGTTTTATTATAGAAATAACTCATTTCTTGTCATTTGTGAATAATTGCTTAAACAAAGCTGTTAATTAATGAAAGAGTGTTCTCTTTCAGTTCACAAATAAATCTTTCTGAATGATATTACCAGAATAAAACGCCTGATCTAAGCGTTATATTTTTTAAATATATATATTGGAAGCTTTGTTCTTTTCTTGGCTTATTTTCAGCGAGTTCTTATTAATTTTGTGATAAGGCTTACTTCCGGCATTTGTTTCGTAGCAAAGAAGAACAATTTACAAATAGTTCTAACAGGAATATATATATGGTCAATGCTGCTCGACCTTGGCGAGAAATTGTTTGCTGGAATATGTACAAATCTTAGCATTATCTCTATTAATAATTGAGATAAATAATTTCATCTAGAGTATTCCATGCTTTGTCATAAGAGTTCTTAAGGTGGGAGGCACTAGCACAGAATGTACAATCGTAGTTTAGTTTAGTTATATTACGTTCGACTTTCAAAGAAACACTAGGCATATTTTGGGATGGACCTCATAATTTTGAACCACGGTCAGATAGCTAAATAATAGTCTCTTAAATTTGAACCACGGCCATATAGTGGAATAATCTGAAGAATTCTTTCTTTGGAGGGATTAGAAACTAGTTCTCTCTGAACTCTTTGCAGCCTCAGTGGTTGGTGGTAAAAGTTCTGGCTTCGGAACCGGAGGCTTTAAGGTTCGTCACCCAATTACACCGAAGAAGCATCCTGTTAGCGGATCTGATGCACTTGAGTCAAACGTCCTTCCACTAGTGTTGTTGTGTGAAGATAGGATGCCAGCTCAGATGTCATCTTCGTCATCAGTCCAAGGTACAAAATTACAAGTTCCATCTCTAAATAGCCTTGGAGATGCTTTAAAACGTGACATTTAAACATGACTAAATTAACGCTCAGCTCTTTACTCTGACGCTATGTTTACTAAAGATTTGAATGATATTGATTATTGTAAGCTCTTTTTTTTTCTTGTTTGCATCAGCCGTTTATAGCTATTTAGGATGTTGTGCTTTTTAGCAATAAACCACATTAAAAATAAACTATAATTCACATAAAGAATTAATCCTAAACATCGACAAAGCCAGATCCAATCTTGGACTAGTGCTATAAAAATGTAATGATTCTACTTACTTACCTCTACAAATACAATCAGGTTTCTGTAACCTGATGGTAATACTATTTTAACACATAATAAATTTTAAAAAATTCCTTATTATATGAAATAAAAAAATCAGATTTCTTTATTGTGAACAGTCAAATGCAGCTAATAAATATTTGCAGCTGCACAAGTTCCTTCATTTCGGTTCAGTAATCAAAAAATTATAATATATCTTTTTAAAAAAAATTCTAATATATAATCTCGTATGGAAATAATTTCTAGATTTGAAATTTTAATAAGTTTATAGAAATCTAATAGTTGAAATCTGGAGCAAATATCGTCATTTATCTTAAAATGGAGATCTAATGATAAATCGATTCAATATGTATTGCGAAGTCTTTTCTTTATGCATTTAAACGAAGCTTATAGCAAAAGGAAACTTTATATTCCGGTTAACTCAAAGAAAAGAAATGAATTTTAGTCGTTCACTCTGTGAAAATTAAAAATAAAAGGAAGTTTCAATTGAAATGATAAATTACTCATAGTTTCTTATTCTTATTCAGATAAATTGATTTTAGATCATTCGTATTGAGTTTCACGAACATAAAGATCAAATTTCCCCGAAGAGCAAGAAAAATATATGATTTTTTATAGAGGTTAAGCAAGTAAGGTAAAAAATATTATTATACAGGAATTTTTGTATTTATGTTCCATAATAATAATTATTATTATATATTGCTAAGACATTTCTAAAAGGATTGTCATGCAAAAATATTGGTTTCTAAGCTTTAATCAAAATATTGTAAAAGGGATATTTCATTCTCTAAATGTAATGAAATTTCCAAAAAAAAAATTGAATATTTTTTTATTGCACAGCATATTGTCTTTTATTTAAAATAATTCCATTAAAACTCTGCTCGTTACCTACACACGACAAGGAGAAGTAAATATTATTCAAAATAATTATTGATCCTGAGAAAGAGTACAAAAAATTGTTTACAATATTGTAAATTCAAAAAGTGCATGGTTATGAACCAGAAAAAAACCTTGGGGAAAGATATGATGGTGCTGTAGAACATTTTTCATTGTTTATGTTAATTTCTATATGAATTAATTCTGGGTATCTTTATGAAAAAAATACAGAAAATTAATTTTATTCTCTAATTTAGCATAAAATGCAAATACTAGAAAATTCGAAGAAAGCAAAATTTTGTTATTCTTCCTTTCCTTCAAATACTATTCAAAGTATTGCCAATAAAATATTTCAAAAACAATTTCACCCACATATTCTCCAGAGTATACTAAAAGAAATATGCTTTTATTAATAAAGCAATGGTAGTCAATTTGTTTACTGAAGATGCTTTAATTGTTTTATTTTTCCTATTAGTCCTTGTAAAATCAAAAAAAAAAAATCTGTAGTAATTTTTTTTTATTTTACGTATGCAAAATAGATTATATTTATATCATTTTTAGCATTACTTTATTCATATATTTAAAAAACTAAAAATTAAGCTTAATAATGTTTTTAAAAACAACTTTATTTCTGCTCCATAAAATGTGTTTTGGATGAAATATTTTCTGAGCTCTATAACATTATTCAGACAAAAAAACAAAAAAATCAGTATTATTCGGAAGAAATTATTATAAACAATTTTTGAAAAGAGGTTTTATTTATTTACTTTCTTTGTGGAATATATCTTTTGAATATTAAAGCTTAACTGTGTTGTTGCACATGAATGATTATCTGAATTCTCTACTACGCGTAGAATAAATAACTATAAATACAAATTCTATAAAATCTATAATTTCAAAAAAATTTTAAATTCTGTAATTTCTGAATAAACTATAATATCTAACAAAATTTTTGGTGTTCTTTTTGTAATGTACCTATATATATGCTTTGGACAATTTCATGTTTTATCCTTTAAGATGAAAAAAATTACGTCTAGAGAACAATAAATTTTTGTTCCCAATTTTCTCTTATTTTCTCTAGCTTTCCTAAAATAATGCTCTAATGCTTAAAAACCAGTATTTTGAAGAGAAATGTTCCGATATGTGACGTTTAGGAAAGAAACTCTAAACGTACGTATAATGAAACTATGGAGGACATTCAAAATGCTCGAATATCATTGGGGAAAATCTCGGTATTTACGCATTAGACCATCCAACTTTATAGCCAAATTTGAAGTCGCCATCAATGAGTTGCTAAACCGCCAATTATTGCAATCCGCCAATGGTATAATCCGTTAATCTTTACCGCCAAATTTTAATCCGTCGCCAATAAATTACTAAACCGTTGTCGATTGTTGGCGAAGACGGTATAATAGGTAAGTACCGAAATTTCTTTCTTTCGTTTGATGTAATTGTTTGAAGTGATTAACAGAGTAATGTTAATATGTTAATCAAATACGCTAGTCAGAATGTGTTTGTGAGACAGAAGAATTTTCTCAGAATTCAAATGTTTTTAACTTCTTACGAACCAAGAACCTCTCTGTTTTTTTTCATCACGGTATTTGAGGAGAGACAGTTAATTTTTTTTAATTTTAAAAGGCAGATTCAGGAACTTTTCTGGGATTTCTAAACCTAATTCATCTTAATAATCATAGAGATTATAATTAGCTAGCAAATGGAAGCATAAACGGTTTTGATTAACAATGATCAAAAAATTCAAAAATGATGTTATTAATTCAGAGGTGTATTTAATTCAAAACATCTTGTCTTGATACTTAAATAATGGATCCAATTAAATGAAATTTCTAATTAGCTAGATTAATATTATTAAATTAATATTTAAGTTTTAATTTATATTAATTTACGTTAGTTGTATTACTTTTGGCTTATCATTCAGTCACTAAGGAAAAGGACTACTGACATCTTTGTGGAATTAAATTACCTCATAAAAATGAGCAAATTTAATCTTAGATATTAAATTTTATGTGACCCAAACTTAAGTGTACTAAGCATATTTGGGAAGACTGAATCTCTTTCACAAGAATTCCATAAAAAGTACGAGATCTATAAATAAATTCGTTGAGATTGAATCTCAGATATTTATCAATTTAATCAGAAAACTTTCATTTAAGTTTATAAAATAGGATTAGTATCCATATCTGCAGCAAGATATTGCATATGATGTAATAACAGTTATGAACATCCGGTTTCGATTCCAGATCACAAATTCTCATTCCATATCTTATCTATTTGGTTGACGTTACGAATAAGGAAAATTTAATAACATTCTAGAAATATTTCTGAAAAGAAAACATGAACATTGAAAAGTCATTCAACATGAGAATAGTAATCAAGGTATTTTATTGCCTTATAGGATACATTTTCATTTCTATTCAAATTTGTCATTAGATAGTAAACATTTTATTATGAATGAACAAATTTTCTTATTTAATTTAAGTTATGAAAATTATAGGATTAGATTTAATCATCGTATCAAGTATTACCTTCTCTTAATTCTATCTTGTCATTAAGTATTAAATTTGTTATGTAAAATTATATTTTGAAGATATGTTATTACTTCTTGGATCCACTTAATCTATAAATATAATTATTTAATTACTTTTTTACACTTTTTTAAAATTAAAAATTTTTATTATGCTAAGTCTAGACAAAATAAGTCAATTCCAAACAATTTATTTCTATACTTTTCTCTTACATTTAAGATTCATTGAATCTTAAATGTAAGAGATATTTGGTTTCTTCCATTTGCTTTTATAAAATCATATAAAATATTTTTGTCGAAATAAAAATAGCTCAGTATGCTAAATTTACTAAGCAACATCTCTTCGATAAAAATGTGAGAATTTAATTGTTATAATTTGGTAAATTACAGTGAATTGGTTCAAATCATTTTTCACCAATTTTTTGGTTGTTTGCAGTAAAAGGAGAAGATAATACTTTTTTTACTTTTATAGTTAGGATGAATGAAGGAATGCCAAATTTCTGACTGAAATGATTGATATTTCATCTCGTCTTCAAGATTTGAAGAATAATGTCTTCTTTGGATTCCATTAGTAAAATGTTGGGCATTGACTTTAGAACTGAACACTATGTGTCAATGTATTTTAGATTAAAAAAATGATGAAATAAAATTTCATACTAGGGAAAGTATAGTTAATTTATGTGCAAAGGAATAGTTCAATCTGTAATGGATTTTAGAAGTAAAGAGGAAAAAAGGGAATATTATTTTATTATCATTCATTTTATATTTTAATATTCATTCGGTTATTCTACCAGCTTATCAGAAACATGCTAAAGGAATTATTATTTTTTAATATTACAATAAGAAATTTATTATTATTGATTTTGTCTATAACTTTTCTCTTTGAAATATCTAAAATCAGTATATGATTTGCTGCAGCTTGTGTTTCGTAACTCTACCTAAAATTGGACATTAGATATTAGAAAATAAACATTAGGCACCAAAAATTAAATAAAATATATTAAAGAAACTAATTTTAAATTTTCTTATTCTAATTTTTTGAAGTCTCCATTAAGAATTTTTTGTATTGTTTTTTTAATTATAAAATAAAACGATTAGAATCTTGCCTAAACTTTTAAATTTTCTGAGAAATGTAATATTATATTTTTCTTTGACTTTTGACTATTCTTGTTTCGATTAAACAGACGCATAATATATTTCAGTATTTCTGTATCAAACAATGCTTTTCTTTTTTAAGAATAATTTGTGAAAAGGAACAACTATGCAGCAAAAATTTTGAAACATTTGTAGTTCGCTAATCTATTTTTAATTTAAAAGAATTAACTAAAATCAATTGCATCTATATTTCTCAATTATTAGATTTATTGTCAGAAGGGAAAACTTTTCAACAAACTCAAAACATCAATGAATAATTTTTCATCGCAGCTATCTCCAGTTAAAATTTCAATTTGGAACATCCATTTAAAATATTTCTACTTTTGTTCTGTATTGTTTCTAAAAATATATGTTATAACACACCTTACAAATACTAAAACAATTTACACCAATGGCAAATAAAAGTAGAAAGCTAGAGATAAGCGAATATAATTATAATGAAAATCCTGACTAAACAAAAACTGGATTCCATAGTTTTGTTACTCAATTTCTAAATATGACTTCTAATTCAATCATTTCTATTTTAAAATATAATCGATACAATCGTTTCAAATGTTGTAATTCTGCTCTAGATATCAATTTCTCTTATGGCAAGTAAATTAACTTCAAATACAAGATGCCTGTTCAAAGATTCGCATTTCATTGGCCACATTTGGCCTGGTGGTAAGGTCTCTGCTCTTGAGGAGTAGTGTTTGTAGGTTCGATACCCAATTCCATTGAAAAACTATCATGTAAGGGGGTATATTGCATGTTAGGTTTGTCAAGGTCAAACGTCCTTCCTCTGGTTTGGTGTGGTTTGTAGAAGAGGGCGCCAGTTCAGTTGTCGTCCTCATCATCTGACCGCGTTTCAAAATTACGAGTTTTGTCTCAAAGTAGCTCTAAGGTTACTTTATAACGGGGTGTTAATATAACTAAATTAAACTTAAACTAAACTTTCTCATTTCTTTCCCGTAGTTAACAATTTGAAGCAAATTCTACTTTTATTATGAGCTCTAATTCTACTTTTATTATGAGCAATGCAACCTAGAGCATTTTGGAACATCCTAATATTCATCGTAACCACAAAGTTACATCCTTTTGATATTAAAATATCTTCTTATAAAACGAATATTTTTAAAATTTTACAACTAGTAATAATTGATTATATCTTATTTACTTAATATCTTGCTAAAAATGTGAAACAGATATTTTGAAAAGAAACATAGTTTAGCAACTACACATTTATAGTTTCGATGGCACTATAAAGCGAAGCAAAAAAAGATATTTTTTCTATTGAGTCAAACTCGGCATTTTTAAAATAGAAAAAAATGATCTTGTTTCTTTGCGGTATCATACTAACAAGTTCAAAGGAAAGTTTAAAAGGAAGTCCATTTGAAGTAGAAAAAGGCTCTCTCTATGATCATAAATGAGCTTCAAGAAAAAGAGCTTCAGGGTAAGTAAAAATATTTTTTTGGCATCAAAAATTTCATTTCATTGCCTTACCTCTGTAGGTTTCAAAGATTTAAAAATAATGTTCTGGCTCGTAAATCTAAAGGTATAAAAATTTTCATTTATTTTATTCTTATTTTTCTGAATTTCTGAACTTTGAGTCATTTTTAATTAAAACTTTTATAATGCCAATAATTTCTAAAATTTACTATTGTCCTAATGGATTAAAAATATGAATTCATAAAACATAAAATTATCAATTTTAATTTCATGTAATATGTAGAAAATAAGGTAGTCGTTATAGTGAAGAATATCAAAAAATACAAGAACAAATTATAATAATAGAGGGAAAAGGATATATTGGACAGGCAAATAAAGTTTAAAAATAATAATACAAGAATAGAGGAAGTACAGAAACAAGCTTTCTGATTAAATTTTATGTCTATTTGGGATTAGCAAGGTTATCAATAACTTCATTTTTAATAAGCAAATTTAGAAACTATCATTGATTATAATGTGTTAATTCACAATTATTTGTTTAAATCATAGTCTTTTAGATAAATTCCTCTTTCACGTGATAACATTAAGGAGAGGATTTTGATTACTTTTAAAGTCAAATTTTGAAGAGAATACAGAAATATCCACTTGCAACATAGCTGGATAGTTCTGATTTGATGGAGAATTTTTATCACAGTAAATAATTATGATACTGAAATTAATAACAGTAATTAATGTTATTTTACAAACTAATTTTGAAATATTTTTGTTTTACATTGTGTTTTTTAAATAACACGTAGAGTATGAAAAGAAGTTAGATAGTGTTTATTGTATTCAATGGCGTTTTTAATTACAAAACAAAGACAGCAAGATAGATTAAATTCAGTATACAGATTTAATATCTATAGAGTAGACACATGTTTATATTTTGAGCCAAATCCAACTATGGGTTATATTTTTATCGATCGGTATTTTCAAGAGCATATGAGCTCAAAAATTCAAAAATGCAATGACTTAAATGTATCAAATTTGTTATAACTTCAAATGCATTGTGTCAAATTTGTATTTTAAGGGGTCCAAAAAAATATGTCTGAAACCGAAATTTGATTTTTATCATGTGATAACATGATGTTGTTTTTAGTGTTAACAAAAATCCATAGGCTGAAAATTGAAATTTTATTATCTGCACGAGCATCTCAAAAAACCAGCGTTTAATAAAGCGTAGCCATTGAATTTATAAAATCTCTGGTTTAAAATATATAAGTTAATTACTACAGCAAATAAAACCTTGAAAAATATCATTTTGAGCACGTGATTATATGAAATTACATAAAGAAGAAAGGTGATATTCCTTATTAAACAATAAATGCGAGACAAAGTTTTTTATGATCGTTTGCAATAAAAAAATCAATAATTCAATGAAACAGTTAAAATGAATAAAAATATAATTTAACTCGCACGAACACGTGGTGCTTGGCCATTCAAGTATAAAAATTGAAATATTCATATCAGATTCCATTTTAATCCTTTATTCTATATTATTTACGGTATATCAGGGGTTGATCTCTAAATAACTCCCAAGTTTGATACGAAAGATTCAATACAAATGGTAAATTCTCATCAAAATTAAATATTTCGAAATTATTTTATATGTAATTTTATAAGAGAATGTAAATTTATAAGAGAATATGCGAAAAACATTTTGGAAGACCACTCCAGATGGTTTTATTCTACGATATTAGGCAAATAAGTCGAAAGATAGAAAATAAAAAAGACTTTTTTTTTCTTCTTAATTTTTACCAAAATTGCATGTTGTCCCATTTTTAACTTTTGATTATATGTTTTTTGTTTCTATGAATTATAATTTATTTATCCATATTAGATTCTTTTTTTTAATCCTAGAATATATAATATTTATAATTGAGTGTTTTAAATAAATTTTTTTTAATGCGAGGTTCTAATTATGACTTGAAATAGTTTATAATTCGTTTATAGTTTTTTATTTTAATGTTTATCTGCACATCGGCTATATATCTGGCCTAATAAAGTAATCCTTCATGCGCCAATAAACCCCAATATCCATCCATCCATATAGTTTTTAAAAACACTTCGTAAACATTTCAGAAGAGCTCAATATACTAAAGTACCCTCCTTTTGTCTTATGACTGATAAAATTTGTTGCTGTTATTTTTTTTCTTTTAGAAGCCCTTTTTATCTTTTATGGAATTTTTTTAACTAAGTTATTTAGAAACAGAAATTCCCCACTTTGCGTGCGAAAGTGCACTTTTTGTTGATTTACTTACTCTGCGAAATTTTTAACGCCAAAGAGCGAAAACTTTTCCACTGAACAGTATCTCTTGAACGTTGATGGTATTCTAAATTTTACGCTTCCTCAGAGTGTGAAACGCTGTTCTTCAAGAGATTAAATGTTTATGAATAAACTTCTAAATTGTAATAAAATATAAAATGCTGATGAGCTAGATTTCTTCTTTACACCCGCGTTCCTTGGAATACACTTTAAAAATTGACCGATCTCTCTCTCTCTCTCTCTCTCTCTCTCTCTCTCTCTCTCTCTCTCTCTCCCTATCTCTATTTTTTCTCGAGGAAAAGTTTTATCACCTCAGAAATAGTAAAATTTATACATAATTCGTCAGAATTTTTTTTATTTTGGAAATACGAATAAGCAGTTACTGTCGTCAAATTTTTATACCCGTTTTTAATGTCCTGAAAATTTCCGATTAGAATTACTATGCATGAATTATAATGAATAAATTCTGAATAGTATCATATGAGGGAAAGAATGCTATTCAGCAAGGTTATACTAGCGAAGATTTTTAAGCACAATATATATTTTTTTTATTTATAAAAATATGCAAATGCAGTTAATTAGGTACATTTTATTTACAAGAATATTAAGAATTACTGTACAAGGATTATGACGAATAAATTCTGAATAGTATGATATGAGGGAAAGACGGCTATACAGCAAGTTAATGCTAACAATGATTTTTCAAAACAATATATTTTTTTATTTATAAAAATATGTAAATGCAGTTAATTAGTTAAGTTTTATTTACAAGAATATTAAGAATTACTGTGCAAGGATTATGATGAATAAGTTCTGAATAGTATCACATGAGGGAAAGAGACTATACAGCAAGGTTATATTAGCAAAGATTTTTCAACACAATACATTTTTTATTTGTAAAAATATGCATATGTAGTTAATTAGTTAAATTTTATTTACAATTCTATTATTTTGCATCTTTCTCATCATGATTGGATTGAAATGATGATGACGATTCGATGAGTAATAAAAAATCATAGGGAAATATTGTACATATTATTATATGGAATATTATACTGCATTGAGTTATAACCTATCAAATATAGAAAATTCATTCCTTAAAATATTTTCAATTTCTGAATATATATATAGTTAAATTAATTAAATTTTATACTGGTTATGAAATTCTGAATTTTTAAGAATTTATTGGAAATAACGTACAGCGTACGTAACAATGTATTAAAAATCATCATCCTGAATTATAAGCAATAAATTAAATGTAAATCTTGATATTATAGCATTAATAGTTATTTCTTTTACAAATTACTTGGCAGTCAACGGCCCTGACGGTCTGGTGATCAGGTTTTGATTTTCGTGTCAGAAATTTCCAGATATAAGATTCTTTATTTTACGTAATGGAATGCATCTGATAGGATTTCGGAAGTCTCACCTATTGGAGGGCTTTAGAAGTTTTCCGTGAAATGCCAGCTCATGTACCGACCTCATCATTTAACTAGAGTACAAAGTTACCTGTTTCTTTCCCGAATAACTCTCATTTCGACTTAAAATTGGGCATTTTGACTCAGGAAACATATAATCTCCTTCTTTTCAAATTTATAATCAACAACTTTCCAAGTGAGAATTTGAACTTTGAGCAACTTTGGTATCAACTTTTAAAGATAAAATGTTTAAATAATGCAAGTACCAAAACAATTGAAATACAATTTTTAACATTAACAAGTAGATGGAAATGTGGAGTCCAATAAATATGCGATAAGTCAAATAAAGAAACACTAAATGTGAAAGGTTTCGATGATTAATATTTTATGTAGTACAAATCAACATTTTTAAAAAAAGGTTGAACATCCTTAGATTAAATGTGTAATTTATCTTTTTTGCGATTATTTTGCATTCCCCATTTTTTAAATTTGCAAAAAGTATCATGAAGAATTTTTAAATTTTATTTGTTGTGTGTATACAAATGTTATAAGAATATTTTAAAATCCTTTCAAAATTCATAAAGGCATTGTTTAATTTAGTTTATCAAGATCAGAAATCGAACCATTTGCCTAATTCTGATATATATACTATATTAGAATTTTTATTGATATCAAACATGATTTTTCCTCAGCAAAATGTGAAAAACGTGAATTGGTAAGAGGATTCCATATCAATCTAAAACCGGAAGTTAGAATAGAAGCGCGTCATTACAAACTTGTTATGTTACTTTTATATTTAAAAAAAGGTACTCCAAAATCGGGTAAAAATGTAAATTCATCTAAATAAATTCCACCATTTGAAGATTTTCTCTTTTCTTTCTTTTTTATCTTACTTAAAGTCTTTTTTGACATTTGAAAAAAACTTTATTCTCAAAGAAATTTTATAATTTTGACAAAAATGCCTATGTTTTATCCATAATATTTATTTTTGCTTCTTTATTTTTTAATATAGTTTCTTTCATGCCCATCAAATATATTATTAACTTAAAACAAAAAATATAGTCTTTGAAGCATCATTTTTTCGCCAATCAATTGTTTGAGAAGCATTTATTTGGTATTTCTATGAAATTCAGAACTTTCAATGAACAAAATATTTTGCTTGATGATCTTTTTTCTTAGAAAAATAATGCTTTATTTTAAATATTTTACATCTTTATTTTGTACTCAATCTTCTTTAATGGTGAAATATATATATATATATTAGCACTCAAAGAAAATCTTATTTTCTAGGCTTTAGTAAATTCCTACGAAATAGAGAATTATTCTTCTGAATTGAACAATTAAAATTTATTAATTTTCTAATTTGCACACTTTATCCAAATATTACGATATTTTTAATTGTTTTGCATTATAGGATAATTCAGTCATTCCATTCAATTTGATTGTGCAAAACTAATGAATTAATTTCAATTTGTAAGATATTGATAAGATAAAACGCCCAATATACTTCAAATTCACCACATTTTGGAATAACCCAAACCCTCAATTTTTAATTATTAAGTAATTTTCAACAACTATTTTTCTAAATAAATCCATTTGAATTTAGTCTAAATTTCAATAGAAATAAATATGAAAATGTCTTCATATTAATTATAATACGATGAAATTTCTTCAATTTTACTATTCCTCTAAGCCTACTGAATGTGACTTTTTTATTAATCACAATAATAATTCCAAAACAATATTAACAGCATAATGTGGTAATGAATTTGATTAACCGTAACATTTCAAGTATATTATAATATGTGCTCCTAATTTATATGTTTAAGTAATTGAACTTTAAAAATAATTTATTCAAATTATTAATTAGTTGAGCTATATTCAACATTTTTAAATCAATGAAAATAACATATAAAACTTCAAAAATTATAAACCGTAAGCTTTAATTATCTTTTATAATTATTTTGTGCAAACATATAACAGAAAATATTTGTCAGGTAAAGTTGATCAAAAATTAAAGATGAAGCATATAAAAATAATTCATAAGTGTACATTCTATGATTTTAAGAGTAATGAAATCGTTTTAAACTGTATATATTCCATATATTGTTTCATATCCATATGTATATATATAAAATTAAACTATTTTCAAACATTCTGGGAAACAATTTTTTTAGAAGAACATGGTTAAACGTATACTTCACTTCCACTCAAAAACGGATTTCCGGAGATGAATTGCAAGATTTCAGGAAAAGTTTTCACAGGCATTCTAGTGGATATTTTCTCTCTAATGATGAGAAGATTCTATGTTAACATCCTTCAAATTCTTGCAGAGGAAGCGAATACTCAATCTCATCTTTTCAAAATATACTGGTTTGCAAAGTTAAGAAGTTCCCTGCTTTCTAAAGGGAAAGTTTCAACACATTTTTAACACTAGCTTTAACTTTTCTACAGATAATAATTATTATGAAATAAGGATTTTATAAATCTTAAATTTGACATTGTATAATAAAGTAATAATGTGAAATTATTTTTACTTGCATTATACTTACTTTATTATGGTACGTAAAATAAATGAATATTTTTCTTATTATTTATTACATTACAGTATTCTTTTTATTATCAATTACATTAAAGTATTTTTCTTTATTTATTACATTACAGTATTCTTTTTTTTACTATTACATTAAAGCATTTTTTATTTATTACATTAGAGTATTCTTTTTATTACTATTACCTTTAAGTATTTTTCTTATTATTTAGTACATTAGAGTATTGTTTTTATTATCCATAACATTACAGTATTTTTTCTTATTGATTATTTAAAAAGTTTCCCTTTATCTTAGTGTCAATAAATATTATTTAATTAGATATTCAGATGAAATGTTTTCAAGTGCATTTTAATCAAAACTTTCCAAGAGCTTAAATGTTTATTGACAGAAAAATATTAAAACTCTATAAGAAATTTTATAAACATTTTATCATGCGCGAAATAACAATCTACTTTAACAGGCAGTTTGCAATATTACAGATATCGAAAATGAAAAAATAAAGTATACCAAACAAAAATTACAATATTAAATATTTAAATCTTGTACATCTAAATACGGAAGCAATTTTTTAAGAGAAAATGTCAAATATTTCCCATTTTAATCATGCTACATTAATCATAAGATGAACTGCGGGTAATTTTGCGTGAAACATCTGTTCATAACTTCAGGAAAGGATATTTCTAATAAAAATTTTAAAATGTGTACATTGTTAACAGGTAGACAATTCTTTGCGAAAAATAGAGGTACAGAAACTTTTAGTAAGATAGCCCTAAAATGAAACTTTTTGTTTAATATAAGATGATGGGTAGTCTAATAATGCTGGATGGTTTCTTTCTTGGCGATTGTACATTATCTTCGTTAATTTCTATTATTTAATAAAGAAATAACATCTTTAACTACGTGAAAACCTGATGTTTTGATTTTAGACTCATTTGAGCCCTTTAGTTCTAAGGATTACTCTCTGCGAGGGTTGTTTTTATCTGAAAGTTTGAAGGTTTTATCTATGCATCCAACAGGTGTTTCCATTTACTCTGAAAATTGTCGAATAGGACGTCAATTTCCTTAAATAATTAGTTTCTTGTACTAAATATAAATTTATTTACTACGAGGTGAATCTTTATTTAATTTACTATTGTATCAATCCGATCATGTAGATCCTGAATAGAAGCAGACATAGGTTTTTAAGTATATGTCATAAATTTGCTATGAAATTCCAGGTTCTTTACTTGTGGATTTTCTACAAGTGCATATATATATATATATATATATATATATATAGAGAGAGAGAGAGAGAGAGAGAGAGAGAGAGAGAGAGAGAGATAATACTTCCATTTAAGTGTAAAGAGGACAGAACATTTTTATCGTTCCTTTTTAACTATACTAACATACTCTGTCCTTCATACTCTTTTAGATGTTCTTTTAAAAATATTCAAGAATATTTTGAGCTTTATATTCATTATCTGAAGTATCCATATTGTTACGAAAATTCTCACGCAAGAACGATGCGAATATGCAGACTGTATAGTCTAGGAAAAGGTGTACTAAATATACGTAACACAAACTACTAAGGCACAGCGAATTGACTCTATTTAATTCGCTAATTTCAGTTAACAGCAACGCTATAGAACGCACTTCGAAAAGAAAAGATGTTGTCTCAAGCTAAGCCAACTAACTTAGCTCGTTCTCCAAAACGATCTTATTCCCCTCCTTAGGCTTTAAATATCGCCCCCCTAAAGTGGGCAGAGCAAAATCAAAAATCGCTCCTTCTTTCGGGAGCAGTGTGGATCTTTCTCCAACATTCACTTGGAACAAGTTTTTATTTCTCAGCTTCTACTTCTTAGTTTCAGGGTGTAAGTAAAAACCGTCAGTGATCTGATTACATCGCCAACACATCCACATCGCCAAATTAGTCCCATATGTCAAGATAAAAAAAAAGGAAGATGAAGACTAGAAATGAAAGTAAACTTGACTATATTTATTTGCTGAACTTTTCAAGGTATAATATTAATATATCTTACAATTACTTCTTAAAAGAAAACAGTATCATTGAAAATTAGTGAATTATGTAGAAATAGATCTGCTATATAGATTATAGTATCACATCAAATCAAGGAAAGAAAAAAAACATTTCTGACTTTCCCTAACTGTGACTAAGCAAACTCATTAAAAAACAATTTTTTCCAGTACTTTTGCTCATAAATCTTCAAACTTTCATTTCTTATTCGCCAGCAGAAAATTTACAGAAATTTATGCGTTTCTTCCCTTCAACTGCCCTTCAAGGTATTAAAAGTTGAAACTGACATTTATATAAAAAAAATCTCGACCGGAGAGAAATGCATATTTACAAGAGTAATTTTATTTCCATTTGCCAAGTAAAATTTGTCGGAAGAATAACAAGATTCCTTGAAATGATAAAACATTCCTATACAAATTGCTTTCTACGACCATAGCTTTATTCAAGAAACTCTCTCTGTAAAAAAAAATTCATTTTTTTGACTTGTTTATGCGGTTTTAATGTACAATAGTTCCAAAGAAATCTTCTTCTTTGCCATAAGATTCAAGAAAAACATGAAACGAAAATGTTTTCTTTGAAAATTACACATGCATAACTTTTTTTGATGTTATTTGCTTGATTTAATAACTTTAAATAAAATTATTTGTGCATTTTTGTCGTTGATAAAGAAAGAGTTTTCTTCCTTTAAAAAACGGAATAATATTTTTTTTCTTTCTTTCTTTCTTTCCGAGGTTTATTATAATATCGCAGTTCAAAGAGTCTAAAAAACATTTATTTCTTCAAAAATTTTATAAATATTTGTACATGAGAGAATGGATTAGATTATATTATTCTCCGATTATAAACTCTCGTAATTTGAAAATTATTTTTGGAACAAAGTAAAATTGCAACTTGCTGATGTTTTTTTTTTCTTTATTAATCTCCTTAGTTAAAAATCGAATCAAATTCCAAATCACTCTTATTTTATCAAGAAAATTTTCTTATGTGTGAACGATTTTAAAGGAATTTCTGAAACAGTAGCTTTAAACTTGTAAAAATATCTATCAGAATACATTAAAAAATAATATTGGTTTTTAGATGTTGAAATATTATATTTGTCAAATAAATATTTCAATAGTGTCAAATTCATTTTAACAACAAATTTACAAATCTGTTAATCTATCTATTTAAATGATGTTTCAAATGTTCCCTGATGAATTATATAAACACGAGTGACTTTTATAAATTTTATAAAAATCATTTTTATTGACATAATAATTAGGAATTATTTGCTAAAAAGTAAGTAAGTTTAAAAAAAGTTAGTTTAGTAAGCAGTAAAATAAATAATATTTTCTGGTTAACAGGCAATAAATTAATAATAAGCAACTGAGTACATAACAATTAGAATTAACAATAAGCAACTGAGTTCATAACAATTAGAATTAACAATAAGCAACTGAGTATATAACAATAGCAAACTATTATATTTTTTACCATTTATTGTGTAGTGATAAAGGATACGATCAAATGTTATTCTCTCGTTTCTACAACTTTTATATAACAATTAATCTAGTCAGTTTGTGACGATTACATGAGAGAGAATCTGATTAAATAGTATCAAAACTTTATGCTAAAAAGTTCTAAAAATACTCTAAAACTGATTAAGATTAATCTTAAGGCAAAATAAATTAACTCAAACTTGAGTGAAATAAATCCAAACAATGTTTAGTTTTTTTCAATAAATTAGACTTAAATTAATATGGACATTCTAAGTCTTTATTATTGACGTATTTTATTTCCTGGTTTGAAAAATTCAAAACTCGAAAGTCTAAAGCAAATTCAAATTAATTTTTACTTATATTAAACTAAAATTCCCTTTATATATATATTTTTTTGATGTTGATTTTTATTAATATTAAAATTTTTTCTCTTATGAAAAAAGTGATACAATAAAGCTTTACTCAAATAATATATTACTCACATAAATAATTATAAATTTATTTCTTTTAAAAATTAATTAAAATTAATTAATTATTAAATTAAGGATATTTTCTATTTCCATCAATACTTTAGAAAGTATTTTTCACCAACATATTCACGTTTACAGTTTTATAAAAATAAATACACATTTATACAAGCTTTCAAGATTTTATGAATAGAAAAATTCTTAATAACTTTTACTTTTGATTTTTTTAAAGTAAGTAATGCTATTTTTCTGATGTCCTTCTACATGATAAGCTCTAAATTAATAGAAAAATTAAAAGGATTTTATAATGCATTTTATAATTTCCAAACAATTAATTTATGCCTAATCGTAATTTAAATAAAACCAATCATGCAAATGGAACATCGCTGCCATAAATCAATCTGATGCACATTACCTAAAATTAAAACCCAATGGGTTGTGAATATAAGTTTTAGTAATTACTCTCAAGAATTTTCTGCAACACTAATTCAAGAAATTTAAAACTTCTGCGCAAAGATTAATAACACACTACCATGATTTTTTGTTGTTGTTAAACTTTATTTTTACTTCAGAGGATCTTCAAAGGTAAACGAAACAAGGATAATTAAGTAAGTTTAATTGTCTGCAAGTAAATTAATGGAATAATTAACGGGTAAAAATAATGAATTTTTTAGTATTATTAATTTTAGGTGCATAATTTAGATTTTCATAAAAATCTCAGATATGAGCTCATTGTATAAATATGAATTTATTTTAACTTCAATAAATATTTTGAGCTGAATTGTTTAAAAAATGCTGCTAAAAAATTTTTGACGGTCTCTGAAACATTAAAATTTTTTATCATATTTCTTAAAAGTTCTTATAATAATGTAAAACTCTTCATAGTTGATACATTTTATTGATAAATAATTAATTTGACTCATTCAAAATACAAAATACTCTAAGATTTTTAAACAAAATCAGAAGAAGGTCAAGTTAAGTATAAAAGTTATTTTTAAAAAACTCAATCCAACATGAACAGAAAAAAAACCTAAAAAACTGAAATACTTATAATTTTTCATTTAAAATTATATATAGCTGGGCCTTTTCCTGTTTTTAATAAAGATTTTCTTCACAAAATAATACTGGTATTCATGGGTTACCTGCAGATACTAATCTAGTTCCTGCTGGCATAAAATATCTAACAATACTAAAACATCTTTACGAAACTGCTATGCATTCAGATTCGATCAACAACTATGAAATATCGTATAATATTTTGTAGTATTCAACTTTGACTCAAGAGATATTAGCATAAAATCCTTTATACTACTTTTAAATAGAATCCATATTATCATTTTAAAATAGAATCTATAATATCACCTTAAAAAGAATCCCTATCAATATGTCCATATCTTATATAATGTTGGAATTACTTATGCTTATCTAGATCCCTTTTATTAAAAGGCTAAATTTTGATTTTATAACCAAGACATTCACGTTTAAGACAGTAAATACATTTTTAACACCTAGGAAAGGACTGCAAAATCAGCGAAAAATAAGTTTATTTATGAATTCTAGCAATGAAAAATTGAAGTAATAATACTAGAATTTTTTTTTTGCTTCTGTTACAGGAAACAAAAATGACTGACTAAAAAAGTGAAAAATGCACAACAATTTTTTATGATTGTCATTAATTTAGCGAAGCCTCAGAATTGGAAAAGAAGATTATAAGGAATTTCCCTCAAATATGTAATTGAGGGTAAAAATGTTAATGGTGTAGGTTAAAAAAATAAAAGAAATATTCTTAAAATAGGTTTAAAATATCCTACCTGCCTTTTCTAGATTCTTTTCTATTATTATGAAGATTGCTATAAGTTTCTCACATTTTCTATACCATAAAAATACTTTAATATGGAAAAATATGCCTGAATTTTTTTTTCTTTTTGAATCGATATTGCTTACTATTTTTAGTTCTCATTCATTAGAATGACTATATTCTTTTAAATTCATTCATATAATAAGGGCCAAAAACATACGATAGTTACTTATACACATAAATAAATGCATTTCTTTTAATATAATTCTTCTGCATACTTTTAATATATTTTTTAAAGAAATTTTCTAGTTTATTAAAATATGGAAAATTGCAAAAACAGAATAATTTGAGCATTTGATGATTTTTTTTTCATTTTAACAGAAAAAAATACTATTTTTAATGTAAATCTAATAATAGAGGATAACAGGATCTTTTTAATCAAAAGGCGACCAAAATAATAAAAAAATAGGATTCAAAATTTCATGTTTGCTTAAACTTAATGAATATGCATTCTCTTTTCTTTAAATAAACCAAAATCTTCAATGTGTAGGAACTGAATTTATTTTTAAAAATGCATTTTTAACGAACGAACTAATGAATAATTAAAATATTGGTTTAGCATAAAATGAAAAAAATCCATAAATTATGACCGAATAATCTTGCTTACAAATAATTTGCAATTAGACATTTTTATATTTGGATCTCATAGGTGGGAGTAAAGAATAAAAATCAGAATCAAGCGCCTTTAATAACCTTCTTGTTGGTAATTTTATTTGAACGGGAATTAATCAATTCCACAAAGAAAAGTATATTATATAGTGTCTTTTAAATAAAGACAGAACAAAAATTTATAAATCTCATTTAAATATTTTAAAATTCAATTAAATTAATCTTAAAGAATTGTTACTTTCAATAATTTTATACTATAGAAAGTTAGAAAGAAAATTTTTCATTTTTAAAGCAACAGATTATTTATCATCATTTATTAAGAAAAGAAATAAGTATTACCTTTAAGAATGCATTAACTATATTATTTCAATTTTTTAATAATATCATTAATAAACTGTTATTATTCTTACAAAATCATCTTTTTTTAAAGCATATGCTGTAATTGTTGAAAAACTAGTAATAAAATATTTATTTAAGGAATGCATTGATTTCTCAAAAATGTGCAGGAAGTTAAATGTTATATTTTTAACACAAAATGTTTATAATTTAAAATATATAAATTTTTATGTACATTTGGAATAAAATCAAAAAGTGAAATACAATATTTCCATAAATTGTCGTATTGTTCGTACTGTTATAGAATTTTAAACTATCTATAATACTTAAATTTATTTTTCTTAAGCTATTACAACGCTTAGTACATTATTCAATCTTTTAATAAATTTATAAAAAAGTTGTCTAATTAGAACGAGTTCTGAATTTTTTTTCGAAAGTTTTTTTTTATATATATCATCAATTCAATAAATGAATATTTACATAAAATGTCTATAGTATATATATTTCATAAAATCTCTCCCTATGGTTATAAATAAACAATAATAATTTTCTGTAAATGACCCAAGTCAAAGCAAATTATTGACATCAAAAAATCTTCTGACATAATAAGAGATAATAAAAATTTGTAACTCAAAGAAATTCATAAAATTTATGAGTGATTATAATTTTTGAAAAACTGATTTGCTTAAATTTTGCGGGTGTGAACCCGTCGGAATGCACTTTTCGTAACAATATCTATTCTCATTAAAAAATAAAAGATAATAATAAATCATTTTTACTATCACAAATATGGCAAATTTATTAAAACATTAATATTAATAAAGGCATTCAGTTAACATATTTAACCATACTTATTCAAACAAAAAAAGAGATAAATTTATTTCCTTATACTCTATTTATTTACAATATCCTTAATTCTGTATAATTATTAACTTTCAACTGCTCATATTTCGCCATTGATCATCTTCATGCAATCATTTGATATTTAGCAAAATTTTTTGAATATATATAAATTTGCTATTACTTTTAAGAATATCTTTATGTCTTTTCTATAAGAAGGTTTTAACAATCTTCGCTTAGATTATTAGCATTTTCTAAGAAAAACTAGTGATCTTTGACCTACAACTACTTCATCGAAACATATGGCTTTTAACATCCAAAATCTTTAATTGTTCATAAAGTACACTCATGGGGTCTCTAACCAAATGTCACCCTAATTTGTTTCTGGCTATTATGAGAAAGGATAAAGACAAAACTTTTGTTGACAAAATATTTTTGTAAAAAAATTGCTCTAAATATTTGAAATCTAAGGCTCTCTCGTTGAATATAAAAATACTAAAATACCGAGAAGGAAAAGAAAATATTTTCCTTAAAAGTTCTAAAACTTGGGTATATCCGCAAATTGAATTAAAAGTCTTTCCTTTGGGAACCCTGATAGATTTGAAAAATGTAATTTTCAGCAAAGGTCTTGTTTTATTATTTAACGTGGTCTACTTTTCGTTCTAATTTTTTTGTTCCCATTTAAATGAAGAATTTTCCCCAAAGAGGGCTTACCCGAAATGGGAGAAAAGATCAGCAATAATGGTTTCTAGAATTGAAGAATGGTATATTTTGTGAAAAGGCTTTAAACTTTGAAGTTTGTTGTAGAATGTACAGTGCAATGTGAGAAATAAGAAATCACTTAACTGCTAGTTTGCGGAAAAACACATTAATTATGCATATAAGTCTTGTTACAGCTTTTATAAAGTTTTAAAGTGAGATTAAAAAATAGCTGAAATTAGCTCCATTCATATTTTAAGAGAGATGAAATATAAATAAAAGGGAAATCCTTAATGTTTTGAAAGGTGCAAGAGCTTTTCTAAATATTAATATTATTCTAGTAATTTTGTGCAGTATTATCTTGATATTTATTATTTCCTTTATTATCAAATTTACGAATTGAAACAGCTACTATGAAAATAAATTAAACCTTTTAAAGTATCCATTTTCATTTTTTCTTCAGAAATTTCAATTAATATTTAAGGAAATTAATTATTTAAAAATATAATATGGATAGTTGGGACTTTGAGGGTATAAACTTGTATACCTTTTAAGATGTATATGCATTTTCTATAAAAGTAAAATATGCACTTAAATTACATAAAAATTTCATAGAGTTTCATTCATTAATACACAGAAGAAAATGTGTATTTTGATTTGTTGTATTTTTCACGCCTCATAATGTTTTGAATTAAAATAGAAATGCAATAACAATATATAGAGAAGAATTCATAGAAAATCGCATCATTTCTTTGAGGTAAATATTTGTTTCGATAATATCCCCTACGCATGCTTACAAAATGTTATTTCTCTAGCAAAAAGCAAGACATATTTCCCTCTGGTAGAAAAGAAATTACTTCGCTGAATTTATTATTTGTTGACTAGCAACAACTTGCATTTATTCTCCCATTCTATTAAAGAAACGGAACAATACTTAGCAATCGATGCGTAAATAAAAGATAAATCCATTTTTGCCTGCACATTGAAAGACCGCACATAACCACTTCTAAAATGAACCACTTGCTCGGAAAACCGGAAATGAAATTCTCTCTGTTTTTTGAGGGATTTTTCACTGAATACGCGTGAGTGTTTGAAAATACGAGCGATTGATAAATAACGTTGAAAATGTTAAAAATAGAAGTCTGATGCCTGAAACGTACAATAGAGAAAATAATAATAGAATTCGTAAATAAGATCCTGAAATAGAGAGGGCTTACAGCATCAATAAATGAATATGCATATCGGATAAAATGTCCTTTTATATTATTTCCGAAACATAATGCTTCAGAAAAAAATCTCTTCAGAATGGAAATATTTCATCTACAGCATCTCATCTATTACTATCAATTCCTTTTGATTTACAAAATTAAATTTAAAAAGTGATATTCTTTTATTTTTGTGGGCAAAGTTTCTGCAACATTTCACAAAAGTTAATGTTGTTTTAAAGATTTTTAATTATTTCAGAAAATGGATCAATATTTTTTAATTATCTTCTTTTTCTAAAAGTCTAAAGGCATTTGTATAAATATTTCCATTTCATTAACGCTTGTACTCAATCAATTCAAGAAATTCATAAGAAGATTTATTGCAAGGATTAAAAAAATAAACACATAGTTATATGTTAAGTTTTTCTTTACTTTTCAATTAATAAAAATATTATTTTCTCCTTGAATTTAAAACCATTCAAAGCAAAAACAAAAGATTTTGCAACTTTGAATAAGAAATAAAGCTATAAGGTATAGTTTAAACAAATTTGATGTAAGTAATAATAAAACTTGTTATTTAATTTAGATTTTAAAATTATGCAGACATGAAAGGCATTTTACATTTATTAAAATATTAATTGAATCAATGTTTAATTTTGCTTTCCTTCAGTTGCATTTCAACTTTTGAAATTTTTTAAAGATGCTAATAAGGATCACTCACTAAATTTATTACGAATGTTTATTATGTTTTACGAAGTCATTATAGAAAAAATAATTATTCGTTGGATTATAAATGAGAGATAATGCACTGAAGATGGAAATAATTGAGATATTAGCAAAATAATTAAATAAAAATAAAATAAGAGCAAAAGGTTTTTAATTATTTTTATACCTAATGGTATGCGATAGAGAAATGATAGAAGAAAATCCTTAAGTTAATTTTCTCATATTTAATTTGCCAAATATTCTTTCAGCTCCTATTATTTTTCTTGTTTGTTTCCATTTTTGCCGTTTAAACCAAGATATTTTAAAGACAGAATCAGATAAAATCGGAATAAATTCTTTTAAACATTTCATATTTCTCATTTAAAAAAATACTTTATCGTTGATCATCAGAAGTAAATATTTGGCCTTTAAACAGCTCATTAATCTATTCAGCACTACATAAAATGTTATTTCCAACTCAATAACGTGTACATACAAGGAACAAAATTTTGCTTCATAAGTTTGGGCTATAAGATTTGATTTTTTTCAATATTTTCAAATTCGGTTATTATTCGATTTATACAAATACGATTGTATAAATTCGATTATGCGTTATATTTACTGGTTATTAATCTATTATATATCAAACAAAATTCAGTTTCTTAAATGAATTCAAACTTTAAACGAAAATTTTAACATTTCTCGGCATTTAATGATGAATATTAATGTAAACTTTTACAATAATGAAATCTAATTGCTTTTCGGTAAGCAATAAAATTTAATAGCGTTCTTCTTATAAACAACTGCAAAATAATTTGGTATTTTTATTACAGTGAATTAAGGAAGGAAACTGGATTACTATTTATAATAAACTGAAGCATAAGTTTATAATATTCTTATAAGTTTTCAAACTACTTCTAATTTTGTTTCGATTCTCATTTCTTTCTTTATTTTAATGTCTCTCACATTGAATGCAAACATGCAAATTTGTCTTCATCATTACTACTATGACAGAATAAAGCAAAAATAATAATAATAATAACGCAATGATGTTTATTTCTCCCCCCCCCCTCTTCTCTCACATACACAATCACACACCCATGATCCAAAAAATGCCAGATTATTGGAGACAAAACATAGATACACAGGATCATATAAATACACAAAAAAGTGATGGTGTAACTTAAATCGGGATGGTCTTAAGGGAGAATAAACCAAACATTGGAATCTAGAATCTTTAAAAAAATATAATACAAAAGCAGAAGAAAAGAATTCTTTTCAAGCGAATGTATAAGAGACGGAATGAGTTTCAAGGGAAAGAAATAACGAATAGAGTTAGTAAACATAATTCTGAAATCTCTGATATAAACTTGAATTATTATTGTATAACATCGTCCGTTAGGAAATGGTGTTGAAAACATTATGCTGCGACCTGAATCAGGTCAATGGAATGTATTGTATTGATCTTTGGGTGCTAGTTCCGTTAAAAGCACAAGATAAACTGGAAAGAACAATGATGTATTCAATGAAGAGTCCTAAGTTTGTTTATTTTATGTGTTTGGATACATCATCTGTAACACGAACTACTTTTCTTTTGTATAGTCTTATGCCAACTAAATAACGTTAGAAAAAATACGTTATTTGTTGTAAAATACTTTTTTGAACGTTTCGGAAAATAAATTCAGTTTTTGTATTGATGTTTAGATGAAGTATTTATAAGGTGTCCTATGACAGTATTACCATCTTTTCACGACAATTTATCCATATAATAAAAAATTTATTCACTTCTAGGAGAGTAGTGAGTTTTACACATTGCAACGAAATTTTAAATTTCCATATGCATAGTTTAATACATTTAATTATTGTTGGATTTAAAACCTTTTTTGCTCCAATTTAAAGAACGTCAATCTTATATTTTTATTAAACTTTATAATGGCCCCAAAGAGTAAATTCTTTTGAAAATTGGCATTAAAAAATTTCATGATAGTAGAACTTTCATATGGAGAAATCATCTTTCCATTTTTGGAAAAAAACTTATTTAAAATAATTTAATTCACTAATTTTGAGATTATAAATTTTTAAGAGCCATTAAAAAAGGAGAATATCTTATTTGATTTTTTTAATATTTTTGTATGTTTTAAAATTTATATCTATTTTATTGGATTTTTCAGTTTATTCAGAGGTAATGTTTTTTTCACTTTTGTTTTATATTTGTAAAATTTCATTTATTCTTTTATTTACCATTTTTTTACAATATCAATCGAACTAATTATCTGTAATTTAAAGACTTCTTTTATTTTTGTACATCTGTAATTGAAAGATCCGACAAACTTCCTGGTAGATTTCATGGGAATCAGACTGTAGCAACACTTCCGTATGTGGATATAGATATAGAAAAATTTGCTGTAACTGGTTAAAAGTCAGAAATGTTAAAAGTCAGATTTTGAAATCTCGCATAGTGTTACGCCTGAATCACCAACTATGGTTAAAAGTGAAATTTATTTTACTTAATATATTGAAAAAATGGATTTTCTTCATTGTATATACATTGTATATATATACACTTTATCGTTATAAGAAGCGTGCTTTAAAACATTTAAGAATTTTTAGAATATTAATTGCAAAATTACCCACATGCTGATAATCTTTTACATAAAAAATTGAATCTAAAAATAAATTATATCATCACAAAGTCTATAGTAAATATTGTAAAATAAAAAAATTGAGGTAAATTTGAATAAAAACAATTCTGTTTTGTCTTGGAGTAATTATTTAAAAAAAATTGCACAAAGTTGAAAATGAAATAAGAAGCCACCAAATAAATGACCTTCATTTATATACTCGAAAATTTATGTTAAAATATAATTTGATAAGCTTAATGATTTCAGCTATTTTATTACATTAGGTTATTTTTTTTTTGAATTTTTCATTAAAAAGTTTAAGGAAAAGCAATCATAAAATTTTCAAATCTATCTGCTTTAGAAAGAAAATATTTTCGGTTTCTTTAAAACAGATCTTGTTTACTTCACTATTGAATCATAAATATAACTGTTGAGTTCAATGCTGTAGTACCATCGTATATTTATTTCTTGAAAATTCTTTTTAACATATATTTTTGTAGAAAATTATTTTAATCTTAGATAAGGCTACTTTCTTTATTTTATTGAATTTTTAAGCACAATAATTTAAAAGGAAAAATTCTACCTATATTTACTTCAAGTAGGATTTATATTATTTTTTACTCTTTACCCTTTAGCTATCAAATATCAAAACTTATTCTCTCCTAAGAAATATGATTGTTATCTGGAATTTTATACTCCCATAAGTTCAAAAGCAAATTCCATCTACAAATTTTGAATTCTTTGAAGAAACATTAAAGACTAAAGGGGAGGGTTTAGTTTCAAAGGCACGTAATAAGGATTAGGTTTCATAAGGTATAAAAAATTTTCATTATTTATACTTGTATTAATAGAGTATTAGAGAATAAATTGATACTTTTTTTAAAAGTATTTTTTGAAAAAGTAATATTTCAACAGTTGATGTCACAAAATATTTCAATTCGTATAAATATTTTCATTACCATACATGTTTAAATATTTAGTCCTCAAAAGTTTTACCTTAACTTGGTAGGAATATTTCTTAACTGATTTTGCAGATGTAAATAACTCAAGAATAACGGTTTTTCTATATTCTTTTAGTTATTTTTTTAGAAAATTTTAATATAGAAAATGTTCTTAGAAATTTTTTAATCTAGAAAATTCACATTCTTTGTTGTTGTTTTTTAAAAAGCCTGCCGAAAAAAAGGGAAAAGAAAAAGGGCGCCTTAAAGTATTAGAAGTTATCTCTAAAACCTCATAATTTATTATTTTTTTAGAAATTCACTTTTTTGAGAGAAAAGATTCTTTAGACATCAGTGTTCATTATGGGATAGAAACTCTGTAAACCAAGTTAATGAATATTATCTAAATTGGTTCTTGAATATTTCATTGACGGATTATCGAAATATATATTCCCACAAAAAATTCAAGAGAGTAATGTAATTCTTTTGTTTGGATCTAGAAAAATGTATTTTATCCAAATAAATAAATAAAAATTTACATTCAGAAAGCCTGAGATAATATTTCAAAATAATTTCTAGATCTTTAAAAAAGTGCCCTTAATTATTTAACTATGGAATGCAATGTACTACATCAGAAAAACAAAGATGAGGACAACAACCAATAAAGAAAGTTTTACTTTCTAGTTGTCAGTAAATTCTTCCTTATTTATTTTTTGAAAAATTAAATACAGACTTTTTTGCACTCTATACAGTTTCTTTAATATTATTTAATATTCCTGCAATTTTATTTAAATTTTATTAATTAATTTTTATTTTTATTTCATAAAACAAAGAAATCTGAATGTAATTTTTGTTTTACAGTAACTGATTAATTTCAGGATATGGTTCTCTTACAAAACTCAAGATTAATTAGATAAATTAGTATTTCTATAATTGAAAGTATTGATTCCTTAGAAATTAATATTTAATGGCTTATGAATCTTTCACCATAACTAATTCATACATAATCAAAGAATGTAAAAAATTGATTTAATTTGATTAATTGAAACCTCTAAGTTGTTATTTATAGATATTTATAAACAGATAGAAAATCGTTTATTACTGCCACTTCTCATAAAATTGTCTCTTCACGTACTAGCATTTTAGTTTTGTAATTCAAAATATATAGTTAAGTTTCAACGGCTTGAAAGCATAAATTTTTAAGTTTTTGCAGTTTTTTAGTGTGAATGAATAGACTTTGTAAGATTTAAAGATTCTTCAAAAGGAAGTGGTATTTCATTTTAAATACCACTTTCAATCGTAAGTAAAATTTCAAAAACTTTGAAAGATTCATTGATTTTCAAATACTTATTATGAAAGTTTTTTTTACTGTGGATTTAATTTAATCTAAATTATTATTTAAAAAGTTATTAAACTTTGTTCCAAAATTTAATTTTAACTCTCTCTTTTTAAATATTCTAACGTGATATTTTATACCATACTACATTAATATGCCCATAATATGAAATCTGACATCTTTATTAAATATATACGAAAAAAAACCCTCTATATTAAGAAATTTAGTCTAAGAGTATTTTTTAAGAGAACAAATATCTAAGAGTATTTTTTTATGTGTTTGCGTTTTAAAAACGCTATTTCTTAAAGCATAGTATAAAATTACGTCCTGTTTTCAAATCAAATATTTGCTGCGCTTTTATGCACTTTTCATTTTTCTAAGATTTCAATTATATAATAGTTAAAAAAACCTATAGACTTGTTATTGCTAATTTTTATTGACGATAAGAAATACAGTTTCAAATTAAAACGAAGTTATAAAATTTAAATACAAAAAACAATGTCCAAAATGGAGATCAAAGTAACGTATCTAGCAAATAACTGCTTTGACTTACTGTTATCATTCCTCTACCAAGTAATTTAACCCAAAAATTATAGGCAGTAAATTATATATAAGAGATTTTTAGGAAGTGAATATATATGACATAAAGAAAAACTAGCATTTTAAAAATGTCTTGTTGAGAAAGATAAATAATCTATGAATAAATAATTATATAATTATATATTTTAATATAAATATTATATTTATAATTATATAATTAATATTAAAATTAACATGATATATATTTCTATGAAAGTATAAATATTCGCCCATTTTAAATACTTCATTTAAAATTTATATTAAATAAAAATTTATTTCGTTAAAGGCTCAGATTTAACAAAAAATTGTAATTTGAATTTTAAAAAAATAGAGAAAACGTTCAGGAATGTAATAATTCCATTCTCACACAAATTTATATAATATTTACTCTGACCGACTCATTTGGGATTTACCTCTAGTAACTTTAAATCCATTGTAATATTTTGGTAAGAGTCAGAAAAGGTAATATTTTCCTAAATTATTTTTCCAAACTATTTTAATCTTTCACTTAAAAGAAAAATCCGTATTTTTTCAGGGAGTGTCACAGAAGAGATGTCAAAATTCGAACTCAAAAATGATTGATCTTTCATGAACGTATCTCCAATTTTAAAAGATTAATGTCTCTTCCAGATATATCAGCAGAAAGTTGTGTAGGGCGTCGTGTATTTTGACAGGAGAACATTCAATGTCGATATTCTTAAGATCCAAGAAAATGATGGAGTAAAAATTGCATTCTTTTGAGAATGCTGTTTCTGCTTAGATTCAAAAAGAAAAAGTTTATGCCTTAATAAGTTTTTTTAAAAAATAAAAAAGTATTTAAACGTTATTTTAATATATTTGCATATTATTGTATATTTTTCAAAAAGCAAAATTTGTCAAATCAGAAAAATATTCTGGAGGAAATTTATAGGTTTTTTTAATTCCTACTAATAGTCAACACTGTCCTGATATATATATTTATAAATCTTGTTCAAATTTTCAATCGTTAATAAAATACTTTGTATTAATCCACTCAAGTTCAAATGCCTTTTTTTTAAATTTGTGGTGGATAACACTTGATGTCATTACAGTTATTTCAAATATTAGCTCATTAATTAAATTTAATTAATACGTAATACTTTAAAACAATTTTTAGAAATTTTTAATGAAATTTTAATTCAACAGGTAGTAAAGGTAAAATTAAAACTTACTCAATCGATAAAATGCAAGGATTGCAGTATTTTGTCATGAAAGTGAATAATACGCCTTGAATTCTAACTTAAAAACAATATTTTCTGAAAATTATTTATATTAATTGTAATTATTTAATAAAAATCGTAAGGCATTGATGTGAATTTCTAAGTAGGAATAGAATTAATTTTTTTTCATTACTTGTTACTATTTTTATTACTGGCAAAAATAAGAAGGTTGCATCTTTTTAAAGAAAACGAGCATATCTAAACTTTAGAATCGCTAAAATTTATTCAGAGTTCAACAGCTCCGCTATTACAACACATATCAATATAATTTAAATAAAATATTTTTTAAGAATTTTCATTTAATATTAAAAATTAATGTTTTATTCTTATATGATAAATGATATGATTCTTGAATTGGATCCTGTTCTATTTCCATAAAAAAATTATTTTTTTAAATAAACATTTCTTTTATTACGAAATAACAAAATCGGCGAGAAAAAATTCATATAATTACTACTTTAATGCAAACATTGCGCATAAAACTAACTAAACTAAAAAACTAAATTTAAAAGAATAACAGAGAAAAGGAAAATTAATTTATAAATGATTAAGCCTCACTTCAGAAACATTTGAGTATTTTTTTTAATTTAGAATAAATATCTACTTATATTTTTTAAAACAAAATTACATTTATTGATCAGTTTTTAATCCTTAAATCAATAACTACATTTCATGGAAATTCTAAATTGACAGCTTTGTTACTACATTATTTTTAAGTTTTTTTTTCAAACATAATCTATAAAAATTTCAAGAACACAAGCACTTTAGCTATACAAATATTTACTATGCTGTAAAGAAAGCTTATGAAACAATTTTGATATTGCCAATTTGTAAAATGTGAAATAGTTACATAGATTTTTAATCACATTGTACAGCTTTGCATATCAAAATATGAAGAACGTTAGTCTGTCTTTTATACTTTTTAAACTCAAAATAGCATTCATTAAAGGACTTGAAAAAGAACTATACATTTTTGTATTATAGTAATTCAACAACAAAAAGGCAAAAATGAAGAAATCTATGAAAAATTCATTGCAGAATTTCTCAAGACACTTTCTGAGTAAAGTCATTTTTCAGAAAAGAAAAATAAGCGTAGATCTTTCTGCCGTCATACTAACAAGTTCAAAGAAAGGAGAAAAAAATTCGAAATGATTTGAAGCAGAAAAAAACTCCTTGTACTCAGAAAAGAACTTGAAAAGTAAGAGCTTCAGGGTGAACATAAGTTTCTCTCCAATGTCATAAAGTTTATTTTATTTTTCAGCGCCAATCATAGAAATTTTCTTTTTAAAGTGAGAAATAAATGCAGAGTAATAATTCAGAGATCTACAGACATGAAGGTATTGTATTTCATTCTTGGCCTATATCCTTATTTTTGAAATTTATTAGGTGTAATTTAAATTTAAAATACTAAACAATTACTTTTAAATTATTTTGAAATACAGCTTTTTAAATATTTTGAGAAGTGAATTAAAAATCAAACTTATAGTTTTAATTCTTTTGGATTTCCTTTATTATTTTTGCAATTTTTAGTTTTTAATTTGTTATTTCAAAAAATATCAAGTTTGAATCCATTTTTAACACCATCCGCTAACAGATAGCATCATTACTACCTCAATAATTTTTTTATTTATCATTTAACTGATAAATAAGTTATAAAATTATTAAATAGTTTGTTTTCTGTTCAAAACTTCTGAAATCTAACATTTCGAGACATAATTGACACATTCTAAGGTAAAATCCATTTTCGGAAATCTTAAACAAGTCGAGCGAAATAAAAAAAAATTACAAAAACATAAAATTATTTCATTTTTTACTAATAAAAAAATTATTTAATTTAAATGTCCACCTTAAGAAGAAGAGCATGAAGTACATACTATTCCTTTCTCTATGATATATCTCAAAGACATGAACAACGAAATACACTGCTCAAAAAAATTAAGGGAGCAAGCAAAAAAATCAAGACAACCGTGCGAGACAGACACGTATTGGTGTACAATAGGTAGTACACGCGTATCCATGCGCAACACAGAGAAAAAAAATAAAACAATGTGGAATTAAGCTTAAATTCTTTGAAAATATGGAAAAAAAACATGAAAAGATGATTTAGGGCAACAATTTGGTTACATGTAAACGATAAAAAAAGGCTCTGAATAGACATGATGCATGAGTTTTAATAGGGCGTGTGGTCTCCTCGAACAACTAAGACTGCTGCACACCTGTTTGCTATGAAAGCGATGAGGTTATCGATCAGACTTTGAGGAATACTGTTCCATTCCTCAAGAAGTTCAATCTCCAAGTCTGGGACAGTTGCAGGCGGCCTTGTCTGCGCAGCAATGCGTCTTCCGAGCATGTCCCAAACATGATCAATTGGATTCAGGTCAGGAGAGCACTTTGGCCGTTCCATACTCTGTATTGTTTCAGCTTCAAGCATGTTCTCCACCAGACGAGCTCTATGCGGTCGGGCATTATCATCCTTTAAAAAATAGGAATCGCCAATGGCTTCAGCGTAAGGGATGACATGAGATCGCAGTATCTCGTCTGCATACCTGCGGCCCATCAAAGTGCCATTCCGAATGATATGCAGGTCCATATGTCCGCCTATGCTGATTCCACCCCATACCAACCAACCAGCTCGTCTGTATTGTGACCTTTCACGAACGAATACGAGGTTATTTCGAGTGTTCCTCTCCCGCCATACCAGAACACGTCGAGTGGTACACTCCAGACTGAATCGGAACTCGTCTGTAAACAGCACTTGGCTCCAATCATATTGCTGCCAATCTCGATGTTCAGCAGTCCATATTCTTCGGGCCGCACGGTGGCGTGGGGTCAACGGAATGCAGACCATTGGCCTAAGTGCGTAGAGCCCTTCCCCATGAAGCCTAGTACGTACTGTTTGGCTGGACACCCTTCGTTCTGTTGCCAAGAACAACTGTCTTTGCAGCTGAGTAGCATTCTCTGTTCTGTTTCAGCGGGCTGTTAACCGTATATACCGGTCATCAGTTGCTGTAGTGGCTCGTGGCCGACCTTACCCTGGTCGACGTCTAACACTTCCTGTTTCTTGGAATCGATTCCACAGCCTTGCAACAACACTTTACAGTAACTGTTTTACAGTAACTGATTAATTTCAGGATATGGTTCTCTTACAAAA
>JAOUZG010032859.1:4776604-4796683 GCA_026289955.1 Argiope argentata | reverse complement strand
AGTCGGCATTAATACTGGCGAACCGACTGGTCGCCAAAGGCGGCTAGTATTTAATATATTCGTTCCACAGTTTTCCACTCAAATTTCATAAGAGTTGGTACTATTAATATGATACTGGATAGAAAATTTTTAATTTTAAAGGAAGCCCAAATTAAAAGATTGAAATTCACATTTCAATTCTTAAATTCAATGCATTAAAATTATTGAAATCCTTTTATTGCAGAAGTTGTACGTGAGTATAAAATGCAATTGACTGTATTACTCAAGGGGTTACGACTTTTCAAAGTGCTCTTTTTTACCAAATTCTATTTTGCTAAAAAGTAGATTTTGACAAACCAGAAGTGTTTTTTAAAGATATTAGATGGCTATGAGAAGTTATAAATAATTAAAGGTACAATGGTGCCAAAAAAACCGAAGCAACTTTCTAATATCGTGTGGGTCCCCCATCAGCACGCAGGAGGGCAGTAGCATGGTGTAGCATGAATTCAACTAACTTGAGAGGATATTCTGCAGACAGTTCACACCATGATTCCTGCAGGGCAGTCCACAAAGCCATGGGAGTGAGAGGCAATGGAGATCTCCTAAGGACAACATACCTCAGATATATATGCAAAATATCTCAGATATGATAAATAATGTTCATGTCAGGAGAATTCGGTGGCCAAGAGAGGGAAAAATTCTGAAAATGCTCCGCAAGCCACTCGGTAACTACTGTAAACCTGTAGGGTGGTGCATTATCCTGCTAAAATTGTCCATGTCTGTCGGAATGCATGTGAGACATGAATGAATGTAGGGACATGTAACCTACCTTTGACATATCTAGACGTATCAACGGTCCCATTTCAAACCAATTACGCACGCTCCCTACTTTCACAGAGCTTCCACTAGCTCGAACAGTTCCTTGTAAGCAGGAGTGATCCATGAATTCACTGGGTTTCCTACACCCCCGCACACTGGCATCATCTCAATACAATTGGAAACGTAATTTGTCAAACCAAACAACGTTTTTCCAATCATTAAGAGGAGTATGACGACATCATCGAGCCTAGACAGGATGGAGAGCTTAGAGCCTCTGAGGCAACAATGGTGCATGAGATGGTCTGAGGCTGCGAAAGCCCTTATTGATTAGAGTACATTGCACAATGCACAATTAGGGTATATTTCACCCTGACACTTGTTGTTGAATCTGCATTCGAATTAGCAGCAATTTTAGGAAGTGTTGAATGTTACATTAGCTACCGAGTCTACATACCTGTGGGGGTGGTGCATTATCCTGTTGGAATTGTCCACGTCCGCAGAATTCACACAAAACATGAATGCATGCAGAGAGTCAGAAAGAATGTTAAAGTATCGTTTACCAATCCTGATCGAGTCTACATACGTCAATGGTCCCAGTTCATGCCAACTTCACATACCCTTTACCCTCACAGAGCTTGAACAGTTCCTTGTAGGCATGAGAAATTCATAGATTCATGAGTTTTTTTCCACGCCCTTATACATCCATTCACCCGATACACTCTGAAGCTTGACTTTTTAGACCTAAGTTTTTCCAATCATTAAGAGCCCAATGGTGGTGATAGCGAGTCCAGGTAAAGTACAGAGCTTTGTGCCGCTGAGTCATCAATGGTACAGGACATAATTTGCGGTTGCGAAAACCGTTGCACAATGCGTACACTGACACCTGCTGATGAACTTTCATTCAATTCCACAGAAATTTGTTGTTGTTTATCTCGTGTTGAACGTCTATCTCGTGTAAGAATTCTTTTCAGACGTTGATTATCTCGTTCTATCAAGGTCTTTTTTCAAACCGCTGTCAGAGATTTGAAGTTTCACCTGAAACCTGGTATCAGTGGGACACCCTAAAAATTATCTTGTTCAAATATTTCGTTCGAATACCATATTAGTAATAAGGCATTTGATTTGCGAAAGTTTCTTCTCAAAAATTCAATGTATATTCTATGTGATTTTTTCTTAAACAGGCGAAATAAATTCTATTTTATAATAATATTCTTTCTATTTCTGATATTAAACTCTTTCTGAAATAGTTTTGTCTTTCACTACAATAAACTTTTTTAATATTTTCTATTACTTACAGAACTTTCACATCACCTATCATTTTGAGCTATAATTGAGAGTGACGTCAATATATCGCAGCATTATTTATTAAAAGAGAATGGAATGAAGTGTGGAACAATTCATCCCAACATGTCAAGAATCAACGATGTAGAATCTTGTGGTATTGAAATGCTTGAATTCTCAGCGCATGCTTATAAGTTTACATCTGCGGGATGGCAATAATCCAATAAAGATAGATATGACCTTGTTTAATGGTGTCCTTTTTACTTTCCAAATCATATGTTAAATACATTTGCTTTTTGTTATATTTTGACCATAGAGATTCTTCTTTTATATTATGCATACATATTGTTGCATTATAAATTATTTTTATAGCTTAAAAGTTTTGGTCAATATAAATTTTATATTTTCTTCCTAATTTTTATGAAGTATTTCTTTTTAATGATTATTATTATCTTGATACTAACTTTAGTACTTCCATAATTTATAGTCTATCGAAAGGAAAACATTTCTTTTTATTTTAATAATTATTTGTACGAAATTTAAATCACCAATTCATAATTTTATATTCATTACTTTATTTTATTTATTGACCAATTTAATTTAATAATTATTCTTCAAATTCAAACCTCCCACTCAATTTCAACTACAACAGAAAAGTCTCTGATATCATAACTATAGTCACTTCAAAAGAAGATTTATTTAAAATCTTTTTCCAAAGAATGTTTTTATAAGAATATTGCTGAAATTTTCACTACACTCACACAAAACGGATTTCCGAAAGTAAACTTTAAACAATCAATAAAGCTTCCAGAAAGAGATTTTTTTGGTCAAGATTTTAAGATGTAATGATAAAACAACTATGTATGAGATTCCATCAAACCCTTGTTAAAGATGCAGATCTTCGAGGTATGCCACTTTCTCAAAATTAAAACATTTGAGTTGTAAAGAAGTTACAAGATTTTTAATGTATAAAAACAGCCCAATAAATTTTATCACATAGCTTAGAAGATATTTTTTTATTCTAATATTTTATAAACACATTATTACGCTCATATCTATAAATTAACAATAATTCAGAGTCCCTCGGAAATCGAACTCTAAAATACATATATCACACTTAAAATGACTTCAGACATCTTTAAATATCATATGGAAATTACAAGAAACCACCAGATGACACATGTAGTACGTCACAATGGCGAGGAGGTAAGAGAGTGACATATAAGGAATACAGGCAAAAATGAAAAATTGTTTGCAAACACTTTATGTCCTTTCAGTGCTATAATCTCATAATTATGACACAAAGGGCTCATTTGGGTGATTTTTTACGTGGTAGATTAAACGGCTTTCTGGAATGTTGGCGCATCCAACTGGAAGTATCCAAGGAACTTCGAATCGGCTAGTGTATAATTTCAAGGCTTTGGCGACGATTCCAAGATGATGATAATGTTGATAGATGTTACAGCAGAAGGGGAGGGCAGAATGACAACGCCAAATGAGAACCAGTATTTGGTAGTTACTGCCAAAAGAAACAGATGGAGCAAAGAATCAGAGTTGTATCGTCAGCTCTCTTCAGCTACTAGTACAACAGTTTCAAGGCAGACGCTTAGAGCAGATTATTCTATATGCTCATAAGCCTGTCAGATGTGTGTATCACATTTAATATAATATTAGTTATTTTAAAAGAAGAATGTATTAATTTTATTAAAGTGCGGACAAATATTTTGCTCTGTTGTATTATGAAAAATAATGAATTTTAATTTGGTATACTTATTTCTTAAGTTAACGTAGTTTTTATGTCAAATGCATTTTCAAACTACAATGAAAATCTTGAAAATAATCAAAAGGCTATTAATATTTTATTTTAAATGGGCAGAATATATCTAAATTTTTTAGAGATCTTGATTTGAGAAAATACCGTGTAATTTACCAATAATTAGCATTTTTGTTACCAACTGAGTGGGCAAGACATAATATATTTAAATCCCTGGCAAAAGTATGTCCTGTAAGAATATTAAGCATCAATTTTCCATTAATGATATCTTTCAACTTCTGAACCTTTCATCCTTGAAAATATTTTGTGAATTTTGTAGCATCAAACTCAGGAAATCCTTCTAATTATTCATATTTGTTGCGATAATATTTTCTAATATTAAAGAATTTCATTCTTATTACTCTGTTATAACTTTTGAAGACTACCAAAATTCAAATTCAAATGGCAAGCTTCTTTGCAATATATTTTTCAAATTGATATTAAACAAATGTTGTTGTTGTTACTTAGGGAACTTGCCTATAGACAAGCCCCCTGCTGATACAGCAGCAGATTTAAGCCGGAAGTAGCGTCTCTGGTTTTTGAAGTAGCGCCAACTAGGGCAAAGATCACGACTTAGCTACACACTCACCACATTTGCTTGCACAACCCTTTTTCACAGGGGGGCACAGTCACACATCTCACAGACGACGTGCTACATCTGTGCCAGAAAGACGGCATATATTCTGTTTAATATCAAATTTATATTAAACAGAAGTACTGTAAATTTTAAAAGTGTATTTTGCTATGTTAACTTTATTTCAACATACTAGAAAGTAAAAAAAAATATTATTCAGAAAATTCATTGAAAATTTCATTTTAACAAACATATAATATGTTAATTTAAAGACCACAGTGTAACCACTGGGTTTTAATCTGAATTGATTCAAATTTATTAGGATAGCTCGGAAATTGAATTAGAATTCTTAGAACGAAGCTAAACAAATGGTAAGGATAAAATATAAAGCAATGTTATATATCATTAATACATTCACAAAATAATCAAGTTAAGGCTTACATGAAATGACTCTTCCTGTATAGAAATAATATTGTCATATAAAATCACTTTAGGTATTAGTGAAATTAATATTCATATTAACTTAAATTTTGATGATGAACTATATTCCTTAGAGTTTAATTGAAAGCCTTTAAAAAATTTGCAAAAAAAATATATTTTTTAATTATATCTAAAATTTTTATTTTAACTTTTGACTAAGTTCTTAACAATGTAAATTTAAAGTTGATAACTTTGAAATATGTCGGAAGTTAATAAAATCATGGAATACCTACTTTTAACCTAAGAGTTTCGAAAATTTATGCAATCAGATTATTCAGACACTGATAAGTAGTTGATGTAATTAATCGAATAAAATAACAGAGGAAGAGGCGGACTTATCGTTTCAGAAATTTCCATATTTCGAATACAAAATAGTTAAAAGATTTTTTTCAGTGTTTTTTCATTATCGATTCTGGAATTTTCATCTTTTATTTCTGCTGTGGGAAAATAACCAAAATTTATGATTTCTCTGTCAATAACCCTTAAGGCAATGGAAGTTGATTCTAAGAATGAAAAATGAGAAATATATGCATATATCAAATGGGAAATATATATTTACATGACTCATTTTATTTCCATTTGTTCTGTAAACATTGTTAGAATGACAACAAAATTTGACGTCGTAATGAAACATTTCCATGCAAATTGCTTCTTTTTTCCTAGGTTTAATCAAAAGTCCTCGACTTGATAACTTTTATTTTTGACTTGTTTACGGGAGTGTAATTTAGGAAAGTTGCTAGGAAATGAGAGTAATTTTTTTCTTCTCCTTCAGATAGATAATTTTTTTTCTTCAAATAGATAAGTTTTTCTAGTCCTTCAACATTAAAAGAGCCTTTTCGCTTAAAATGAAGGAGTCATAAGATTAAAAAAATGACATCATTGTGTAACTTTATTATGTCATGTCAGAGGAATATCTTATTTTTTTTTCTTTCTTGAAACATTATTTGAAAAATATTAGATGCCTTTTACATGTTTTTGGTTACAATGTGTTACAATGTTTCGTGTTGGTTACAATGTAATCTTTGACATTTTTCGTTTACATTTGACATTTAATACAATAAGTCAGTGTTTATATCAAGAACTCACATTTTTCTTCAAACTATTTCACTCCTTTTATAAAGACATTAGAACAATAGAGTACAAAAATATAGGAAACTGCTCGCTATAACTACTTTTTTAGAAGTGTATCATACTAAATACAAAAAGAATGTAAAAATTAAGAAATGCTCGATTGACTTTCATTTCATTTCGAATTGTCATTATGTACGTTATGTATGTATCCCAAATATATCTGTAATTTATCTGTTTTACATTGTATTATTTATATGATACTATTGTAGATTATATTTGGAGCTTTACCTTAGGGAATAAAAAATTTCATACACTGAAATATATATATATATATATATATATATATATATATATATATATATATTGACCAGCATCTGCCCCATTTAGTACATATCTCTGATTGAGGGTGGTAATGTATTTTTTTATATTTTAATTAGAATTTCAATTATTTAAAAATTAAACTAAATCTTGGCACTTTACCACGATAACTTCTTTAAAAAATATTGTGCATTATAGGAAAAATTGTGTCCTAATTCTTGTTTTAAGCGGGATTTTTATACAAGAATCAGCTATGCTTCCTTTCTGGTTAAAATTTTTATTCAGAAAAAACATCTTCTATATTTATACATAGAAATCTGCTCCTCTTGTTACAATCGAATATGTCCCAAATCGGTATTTCTTTCACAGAAATAGATAAAATGGTATTTTTAATGGAGTTCAACACTTAAAAAAAAATAAAACCAATGTATTAACTTACTTGATATTATTAGCTCAAAATATAGCTTAAACTTAATTTACTTCATAAGAATAATCTTTCAGATTAGCGTTTAGAAACATCTTTTATGAATTTCTTATGCACAAAATCAAAAAGTAAAAAAAATATCGCAAAATCAAATGGCTGAAATTATATTTTTTATCATTTATGTGTTAAACAAATTTGAAGTAAAATTAACCATATAACTAGAAAATATAATTAAAAAAAGAAGCTACATGATATCAGCAAGTTTCATTATTCCAAATAAAAAAATTCAAATATTATAAAGTTATTTATGGGAATAAAATTATCTTTCTTGTGCAGAAAGTACTTTTTTTTTATTTCACATTTGCTTCCTTTTCCATAAACTGGACAGAAGGAGACTTATCAATTTTAACGAGTCTAGATTTTTATTTCGCCTTATCATTCTAAAACGAAATCAATGATCGTATATAGTTAAAAATATCGTTAGTTAAGGTTCGACACCCAAAAAATTATTTTATTAAATCTCAATGAACGTTTGGTGTAATGAAAATCTTGTGATAAATGAAACTATATTTTTAAAAGAGAGCACAGAATTATTTTATTGATATTTCGAAGAAAAAAAACTTTTGTAAAATCACAGAAACATATTACATGAAGAGAAAGATAACCGTTTTTGAAATATCTAGAAAAAAATATATTCGTTTTTCTCCAGGAAAAAAGCCATAAAGAGTGCATTTTTAGTTTCATGAATTATTCCGCTGTACTTTCAAAACGGTCTGTTAAACAAGTTAATACAAATATTCAATTCAGTGAGCAGAAAAACTTAATTGCTTCGGAGAAAAAATTTCAGCAACTAATCAGAAAAAGCAAGATTTACTGTAATTAGAAATTTCAAAGTTAAATAGAAGAATTTCGGGAAAAAAAGGTTTCTTTTTCAAATTCTATAAAGAGCTGAATGCCAAGAATAATTGTTAGTCTTTTAAATTTACAAGTTTCCGCTTTAAAAAAATTCCTTTTTTCAATAATTATTAATTTTTGAGACACTAATAAATACTAAAGATATGTTTTCCTTATTCACTGAAAAAATTCACGAAAAGAAAAGGAAGTAAGAAAGTTTAAGCTGAAAACTTATAATTAGTTAAATCTAAAATAATACGAAAACAGCTATAATTATGAAGTTCAGCAGAGACTATTGAAAGAAGGGAGAAATTTTTATTTTTATTTCATTATAACAGCATGCATACGAAAAAATTTTAAAAACTTTAACCTCTAAATTTTAAAATGAAGACAAATTTTTGTAAATTGTCTTAGTTACTTGATATTTAATTCTATTTTCATCATTCTCAATATTTGATTACGTTTGATCATAGATTTGAAAAAAATAATAATAATAGAAATTATTCTTAATTTTAGAATTGAAATGAAGAAAAAAACTGTAAAAGGCTCTATAAACCAGCTTATCACATTGTTTTGGTGTATAGTGGTGACAATATCTTGAGATAAATCTATATTCAAAATACAACAATACTTACTTATAATCTCATCTGTTATTTAGTCTTAGATGTCATATAATTGTTAGATGTCCTGTAAATAAACTCGAACATGGTGATAAGCATTTTTTAATAAATAAGCAAGTTATCCTCACATAGGCTCAGTGATGATGATGATGAAATGAAGCTCTTTGCGATTTCTCCATTCTTCAAATGTTCACAGTATGATTTATTTTATGTAGTTATCAGATTTTGCGTGATAAAGACCTTTAATGTACCCATAATCCTCGAGAAAGAGACATTTTATTCTTTTTTGAGTATTACGAAGCAACACATTTTATTAAATAAAATTTATTAAAGGTTTATGCTTTTAAGAATTGTTATACATTGTAAATTATAATAATCATAATCATGTAAAAATTATAATAAGTATATTTTAATATCTTTTACTGATAATTATTGAAATTTTTAACTGCTATGAATAAAACGATTGCAGGAGCATAAATTAAAACTCGAAAATATAAATAAATAACTCGAAATAAAAATATATATGCAAGATAGGAAAATAAGAATTATTAGATGATTAAACATTGTTCATAAGGTTATGAAAATAATAATGATTTTTCTGAGTTGTAAATATAATCTCACGACTATTTTAATTATATCAATTTCGTTTTAAAAAATTATGAGAGTTTCTTATGGACACATGTATGATAAACCAAGATCTAATGTTTTAAAAGACGCCTAAAGTTAAATTTTTTTTTACTTTCAAACCATTTTTTATCTTGTCTGTCAAATTTATGCTATGCTCGAAATATGGTGAGTTTTCGTTGACTAACTCCAGACATTACAAAATTTTTATAGAATTCGTAAATCCTTCATTTTTTCCCTTTGTTTAAAAAAATTCAAACTTAATTTCTACAATATGATTAATGATGTCATTTCTTTTGTATTTTTAAGGGATTTTTTATAAAAAAATTATTGATTTTTAGAAATATTTTTATGAAAGATTTAATTCAATACTAAGACTTTTATTTTATTCCAGAACAAATAGTTTTTAAACGCAACACAGTTTAGTTTCCAAAATAATTAATATTAGCACTTAAAATTCTTCTGCAAATGTTCTACAAACATAATATAAAATTTTTAAAATGATTTAATTACGAGAAAATTTTCATTCATCTACATTATGTAATAATTACTGTTTTCTACGTGAAATAAAATTCAAATACAAAAAATTATATAAAACGATCCTTAAAAACAATTACTAATATTAATGTTAGTTGATTTTCCGTTTGCATTCCTACAAATGGAATCTTTTAATTTTAAAACCATTTTATTCCATTTCAATTGTGCTGTAATAATTTAATTTTATTAAATAGCAAACAATTGAAATATAAAATCTTTGCTGTAAACCTATCCATTGTTGTTTCATTAAATAGTAGATTAGCAAAGAATTTATCTTAATATTTTTGCGGCTAAATGTTGATTTTCCAATTTTCGAATGGAAATAATTAGTTTTCATAAATATGTCATATTCTGATATACCAATGTAATTATGCACAATTCATCTAATAACGCTTTTATTACAAAGGATTGTATGATAGAGTATTATTCAATTTCCCAAATTAAAAGCTCGTAATTGAAGAAATTTGTGGAATGGCAGAATTTAAAATTAATTCCAAATCTTTCTTCTTTTATTTTGATGACATATTAAAATTACGAAATATTCCATCTCTTATTATGTCCATGAAAGAATTCTATACCTATTATTCTTCAATCATCGAAAACTAATTAAAAAGTCTTGGAATTCTGCACCTCACGTAATTTAAAACCGAAACATAATTCCAAAGAGATCCGAAATAAAAATTTCCCATTTCCACTCTGAAAATTAGTCAGAATGAAATTGCCTTGGATTTATATTACATAAGCTTATTTTCTTTGTATTCAAATTCAAAAGCAATAACAGGATAATAAGGAATAGGATCAAAGGGGAAAATAATTATTTAATTAAAAATCTCATTTTAGAATTTCAAAATATCAAGCAAATTAGTGTTTATTTTAGATGATACGCTTAGAATAATGAATCGTTTTATGAAACCAAAACTTTCGATATATATGATAAAATAATAAAATGAAGAATTAAATGAATGAATAAAATGAAGAATTATCTCTATATAATATGTGAATACAATTGAGTTGATCAGCAATTTGTTTCTCAGGGGAATAGAGAGAGTTCAGAGAAAGACACATGTTTTTTCCTTTAATATTCTTTCAATCATCACCACTGATTTTCCGGAACTTGCATTGTTATTAAAATAAATGAAACTCATTGTTATTAAAGGAAAATAAGATGAACCAAGAATTCGTAATTTCTTTTTTTTAATTCTTTTTGTCTTAAACTAAATACTTTTTCTAATTTGGTTTAGTTCATCTGTATTTTAGTGGTATGAGCATTAGAGCTCATACCACTCATAGTTATGAGCATTAGAGCTAAATACAATGCATTTTTTATTAATTTGGTTCAGAAAGATTTATTTTTAATTGGATTGCATAATGATAGCAATTTTGATTAATTTCATAATAAAATGAAGATTCTATGATGTTCTTAATAGTTATAATGTGCTTTTGCTGTCATAACTATCTCATCAATTTATAATTCCTTTTTATACAATATTGAATAATTAGCCAATCCAACAAACATCTATCAATAAAAGGATCAAACAAATCATTTCTGGAAATATAATTATCCAGATAAAAAATTAAAGAATTCAATTAATCAATTTTTTTTAAAAAAATATATTGCTTTTACTATCTCTGTCTTAACGTATTGAATCTTTATGTCCATTGCATTTATCTTCAAAAAGATTCTAAAAAATTATCACTGAAATTTTTTAAAAATTAATATTTTCAAATATTCTATTGTTTTGACATTTATAAATAACACATTTAGAATATTAATCCGGCAAAAAATAAAGCTGTCATAAATAATCAAGTTTTGTAGATATCTCTTATATCAAATAATAAGAAAAGTGGTGTCAATAGACATGTTTTTATGAAAAACGTACTTGATGTTTCTCGGAGTTAAGTACTGTAAATAAAGATTTTTTATTCTTTACTTACTTTTAATAAAAAGAAAAAGCATTAAGTTGTTGCTTTCAAAAAGCATTAAAGAATTTTTACTCTAGGAGGATTATAATCGGAAACAAAGTTCTTAAATTTTAAAATACATCTCTTAGAAAGTTAAATTAACTCTGATAAATGGGACAAAATAATCCTAGTACATCATAATGAATTAAAGATAAATAAATGAGCATCGATTACGCCTGGCTACTTTTAATCTTCTTAGTTCATCCTCAGTTTGGGAATTTGTTTTCTGACTTGATGATTTATTTTTCTTAATCGGTATAACTCTTTCCAACTCATTAGAATTGAAAAAAAAAATCTTTATATAATCTTTTTTAAATAAAATATAAAATATTATTTAGTTATTAATTAATCCATTTTTCTGTTTAAATTACGTGAATTAATTATATGAATATATGTGTCTTAAATTATTGCTTTTGTCATTATATTCCTAAATGCTTCATATCGTTAATTGTACCAACATCAATAAAATATTATAAACATCTTCACTAACACAGAATTAATCATTACTAATAATAACTCCAGAGGAGCAACGAATAAACCATGAAGAATTCGAAAAGTAAAACAAAACTAAATTTCATGCAAAAAGAAATTATTGTTGTTGAAAATTATTAAGAATTCTACTGTATTTTTAAAACATTATTTTTAAAAATTATAATTTAGAAGAAAAAAAAGAAAATTGCTCAAGTAAAAATCGAAGCAAAAACAATTATATTAATTAAAACTTCATATTCTGTAGTTTCAATAAATTCTTATAAATACGAGATTTTTAGAGAATTTTTTGTTTATGTATAGTAATATTTAATGTTTGATTACTTAAGCGGAGTCATTTACATATAATATCCTCATAACTATTCTAAAAAAGGCATGTTACTGCCTTATTTGAAAATATTAGATATTTCATCATTCAGAATTTTTTTTTCTTGGCTTTTATGAAAGACTTATGTAAACACTAAAATTAATAGCCCGTTATTTGCTGCATTGTTATTAAAATATTTGCACAATGCCTTGGTTACTCTAGAAATTATTTTGAAACTTCCAGTGCTTTTTAAGTTTGTTTTTACTTAATAAAAGAAACAAATGATTAAGGTACATTTCTCATTTTGAAACATTCTATGAAAAACTAAAAGCAGTTGCGGTAAATTTTATACAAATAAGAATAGCTACAACGAATCGGGTTGATATAAATTATCTAAATAAAGCAGAGTGACGTTCTAGTAGTAATTCTGAAAAGATTGAGGAGCTGTTCACAACAGTGATTCAATTTTGAAAGGAAATTTATGTATTGTTTTTTTTTTTCATTTCTCTTGCAGAATAGAATTTGTAATATTTATTTCGCAAGTTTTATACAAAAAACGTTTTTCGAAATCCTGAGGCAAACAAAACAGACAGACAATTAATATGAATATATAAATGATTGCAAAAAAATTCATCGAAAATATAATAGTCAAGCGTGATTCATCATTGTCTGGCTTTATACATTATAAGCTCAATTTTTAAAAAGTCATGATTTCGAATTTGTTACAATTTTTAAATAATTACCTGAACATCATAAATTACTTTTATTGGCATTAAGCTTGTTCTTTAAGAATATTGGTTTTCTGGACGCAAAAAAATTGACTGGAATAACTTAAAATGTTAACTAAGTTGCTTAATAAGACAGCAAGACACGATAGATTTAGTAAAAACTGAAATTTACTTCAAATAGAACACATTTTTATTATCTTTATTTTCAAGTTAAGCATTTTAAAATTAAATATGTTGACCTAAAAAAGTCAGGGTTTCCTGCAATAAAACGTAAAAAAAATGTGCAACCTTGTGAAGTTGGAAAATATTAATATGGATGATAAAATGATGGATTAAAAAATATCATCTGATTTTTCAAAAACTAAATAATATCCTGAGAGACAAATTAAAATGCTAAAAACATTACAAAGCGAAATATAAAAAAATGTCAATAAGACTTTTGAAAATGCAGATCTTGTTGTTAGGTTCGAAAAACTAAGCAAATATTAATTGGATGCGTAATATGATTTTTTAATCGATTGAAAAAATTCAATTTCGACCGTTATGGAAAATTTTTAAAAATATTCAAAACATCCTTAAAAAGGAGAAATTTTTATATACGAGTAAAAAATTTCTAAAAATTCACCATTTACAAAAATATTGAAGACTTGATTATAAATAAGCATCATTAGCATGAGGGCTTATAATTTTTTTCTTAATGTAATTAAAATAATATTTAGAAAACATTCATTAATAATGTTTAGAAAACATTCATTAATAATATTTAGAAAATATTCATTAATGATATTTATAAAACATTCAGGAATACAAGCACAAATGCCTACAAAAAAGGCATGGTTGTCGATAGGATCAAAATTAATTATTTTTTATAATGATAATGTAATATATAGTTTTTAAATATTAATTGATTAATAGGTAATCTAAATTTATTAAGTGAAATATTTTTTTATTATTATATAAATAAAAATTTATTAAGTGAAATAGTTTTTTATTAGTCTATAAATAAAAATTTATTAAGTTAAATAGTTTTTTATTAGTCTATAAATAAATGTTTTTATGATTATTTTTTGCACTAAAATCCTGTAAACATTTTTGGATCAATAACACAGAGTTAATCATTACTAATAATAACACCAGAGGATCAACAAATAAACCATGAAGAATTCGAAAATTAAAACAAATCTAAATTTCATGCAAAAGTAAATTATTGTTGTTGAAAATTACTAAGAATTACTTTAAAAACATTTTTGCAACGATTCCTAAGAATACAGTTAATGGGAATTAAGTGAATGACCTTGATATCCATTCAAAACTTAACTTATTCATGAGAAGTAAATTGATAACTTTCCATTTATTCTCAAAAAAACATTATTCCGAAACGATTTTTTTGACAAATCAATAAATGTTTCTTAAATTCTATTTACATAAAAAGAATTCCGATTATTTTTTAAGAAATATTTTTTTAAAAAAAATAACTGCTTTGAAAATAAGAATTGAATATATAAATGAAAAACATATATTCTGATAAATAATTTATTGAGCATCATTTTATATATTTATCTATGCTAGGAGGGTAAATATATTTACACTAAACTTAGAATAAAAATTTGTTACTGCGGGGAATAAAAACATTCATCAACGCAAAATCTTAAACGAAATTAAAAATTCAAATAATTTGAATATCTTTATAATAAATTAATTATCAAATGTTACTAATATGCTGGACAAAAATGTTCTTAAATGTAAAATGTCAAGTAAAATTAAAAATTCAAATTACCTGAATTAAATTGGAATTTTAATAACTAATAACTTCTTTGCTTTTCAAACATCGAATGTTCATCTTAAATATAGAAACTAATAATACGATTGAAATTCATAATTAATTTCTTAATTTTAATAAATGCGTGATTGAATAATATACTTCTCAAAAAATTAGTAATATTTAGTAAGCCAAAAATTACATATTTAAATGTTATGAAATGAATGACAATTTTTTTAAAATATTCTCCATCTACGAACCAAAAAGTTGCGGAAAATAAATGTTCAAATAAATAATATTAGTTAATATTCTAAATTTGTTCCAAAATAATATTCTTTTAAAAATAATTGTTTATCTTTCGTTTTAAAGATATAAATTTTGAATGACTAATTTGTTTTATTCTTTTTCACATTAATTCTTCTTAACAGATTTAAAAAATAAGAATTCTTAATTAATCAATTTAAAATTCAGATATAATACTAAATAAACCTATTTGATGCTAGAATAATAACAATCTCTATAAACATTTTATTTGCTTATAAGGGCAAATTTTCTGTCGTTATTAAAGGTTATATTAAATGTCACACATTACTTTCTAATTTTCTTGAATCTTATACAAATGCCATTATCTCAAATACTTTCGACCCCGTCGATAAAATGTAAGAAATTCTAGATACGTATTCAATTCTCTAAACGACAGTTCGATTAGGCATAAAAGGCGCTTTTCTGATATCAGTATGATAAATACCAGAGGAGAAAATTTATATATATATATATATATATATATATATATATATATGCACATCTTCCTTGAGAACACAAAGAAGAAAACCGTGTAGGGTGGTGGTGCCAAGAGGAATGATCAGGAGAAGAAAGCAGCTTCTACAAGTAGAAGTTGAGGTAATGCTGTGTGTGTGTATATATATAATATTCCTAAAATTCCAAAAGTAATCCGCTTCAAATCACTCAACCAATATTTTCGACTAATCAACTGATAGGCAAGAACAGCTAATCTTTTGTCAAGGAGAATAATACAATATTCCCAAAAGTCATTATTGTTAAATAAATTAGAACTTTATTGGAAAGAAACAATAGGATATCAGGAGAGAGAAAAAAGTCTTGCCACATATTTTATCTGCTGTGTAGAAACAGCTTACCGTTTCTGAATCCTTTTGCTAAAGAAGAGAAACTATAGGTATTGAAGCACAAAAACGTGGTGCATTCATCATTATCTGTTTACAGCCAACATATAACCCCATCTGAAACAGCTTCTTAATACATTGGAGCATAAACGTATTACAGGAAAGGAAATTCTTATCCCCGCCTCGGAAATTTATCATTGGATGCAATTAGGGAGGGTTCGAAGAAAGGGATTATTACGACTTCCGAGATCCCTCAAAAAGTAAATATCTTATACATGAAAAGCCTAAACAACATAAAAATAGAAATGAAGTGAAAAATAATATCAACAAATAAAGTGAACAGGGGCATTTATTTCCTAGAATTGAAATGATCATTAAAGTAAAAAATATGTTTTCGATTATTGGAGAAAAAATGATGCAGGTTGTAATAAGTGATTTGAATAAAAAATATAACTACAAAATATTCCGAATATATTCTTAGAAGTCACTGTAAATGTATCATGTTATAAATTTTTATTACACTTCTCAAAATGAATTTGAGATTTAATTTCAATTAGTAGATAGGTTTAACAAGCGTCGGTCCAAATTTAGGGTACCCAAAAAATTCTTTTGCTCCATTCATTTTCCAGTGATCTATTTCCAAATATCTACATTATTGATAGAAGAAGTATTCAAACATGCAAACATCTGATCTTGAAACTGATAGCTTAAATTCTCGATATTCCTCTACATTTTATGTTTCATGCTGCAACGCAAATACAGCAAAATTATAAAACAACATCGGTGTGATCAATTCCACAAAATAGTCAATTATTTCTTTTCCTGAGTTACTAGTATATGCTTTCACTATTTTCTTAAAACTGAGTATAAGAATTTTATTGTTTGAAGTATTGAAAAGTTAGGGTGAATAAATTAATGCTCATATTATTGTTTGATACTCATTAAGATAAATATTCAATGCTTCTAAAGGCTGTCTTAAAAGAAGAATTTAATAGCTTCAATCTATACCAGAGTTTTAAGTGAGCAAAGTATTTTTAAGAATGTTCGGACAAGTCTTGGATTAGCTTCATTTATTAATCAATCCTGAAATTCAGTCGCCAGACAGAAAATATTCATTAAAAAATGGATAAAAATATATAAATTTAGCTAAACATGCATTCTGATAAAAAAAATAGCTGTCACCTGATGAATGTATATATACAATTCAGAGTGTCATGCGAACCTGACACAAAAAACATTTCAAAGTCAGAAAAAGAAAGAGCTATGAGAGTAAAAAAGAAGGAATGTCATTTACAACGCAAAAAAATTTATCTGGTAAACAGAATTTTGAGAGAGAAAATTTTAGCGTCCAGGATTCAGGAATTTTCAATATAAACTCAAACTACTTTGGTAAACCAATTTAAATTGAGCGTCGATGCTGAAAATACTATCTTATGAATTGAATATACTCTGTCAAATGCTTTACTTTAAATTTGTAGAATAATGATATAAAAGGCACTAAAAAAAGATATAAGTTTAGAATATTTTACCTCTCCCCAAATCTCAAAAATGCAATTACTTTGATGCAATGTGATCAATAGAAAAAATCCCTAAATGCATTCATATTACTTCCTTTTGCAACGGATTTTAAATATACTGAATAACATTTCAGATAGCTTTCTAATAATCTCTTATTTCAGAAAAGAAATTATTTTGAAAAGAAAAAGTGAGTTTTGTTTTGGAATTGCTGTGAAAAGAAACTTCAATCGGACATTCCAATATCACCATTACTAAATATCTATATTGATTCGTTTATTTAACACTGAATCATTTAAAAAATTACGTAATTCCTCAAATAAATCTAAGCAATACTTCCATGGTTCTGTTTCTACTATTTACTCCAGATCTACTATTTACTGGATTTCTCTGAGTTTTACTCGTCAATTGACTGAATATTTAAGATATCACTTTCAGCCTTTCTTATCAATTTTTTTTATTTTTAAAAGAAAACATATTCTATTATTATGTATTTGCTTGTAAGTTATAAACAATATTATCATTATAACGTAAATTCTACCACAAAGAATCAAAATTTAGTTACCGCATAATGCAACACCTAGAGATTTGAATAAAATATATTTATGTAAGCTTCCTGTATATGATGACAGAATATCACTCTAACATGGAAAAAATTATTATTATCAAAATTTTATTGATTTTATAATTATTTATTTTTATACTGGTTTAAGTCCCTTTTATTTCAGTAGATGTTGTTTACATACATCTCCTACATTGAATGAAAGTAAATTGGTTGCAAGCATTTATAATTACAATACAGAAACTACGAAAGTACAAATGATTTTTTTAAATTCCAGGTACAAAAGGCTCCTATGTAGTGAATGCTTATTGAAGAAACAGAATTCAGATGTGAGTTATATTAAATACTGATTAACTTTTAAAGCATCCTGAAGTATTAAAAGCTCGGATCGTATTCTATGATCTTTCCAATGAGCTCTGAATTGCTTCATTTATGGATTTCCTTTTATATTGTTACGTTTTTAGCGTAGCGGGTTCGGATTGAATGGACTTTATATGAGGACAGCACAAACAAATTTATTTACAGCTATTTACAGGTATATACAGGATGACTTGGGAAAAGTAAAACTTCAGAAAGCACAGTCCAGCAATAATCAGTCACTTACAGCGTAAATACAAGTCTTACGCACAATAAACACGGTTTGCAAAACAGCTATAGTATAGCACAGCAACAGTCAATCACAGCAAGCTCAATAACACAGCGTTAACAGCAAACGCAAACACAGCTCAAGCGAAAAGCTACAAGTAAGCGAAACGCTTCTCTTCTCAAAGAGCGAGATCCACTTTGAGCGATCGACTGCCAGGAAGAGGCAACCCACCTCTTATATAGTCGGGCGAAAGCGTGGCAGTGCTACGGCGGAAGTTCCGAGAGGCTTCCGCGGTAAGGGAGAAAAACCTCGGCGCAGCCAGACTTCTCTCGGGGTTACCAGAACATTCTTCTCGCCAAGTCAACCCGGCTGGCGCGGAGTATCCCGTGACGCGCGGCTAGCGTTTTCACCTTTGGCGTGCGTTTTGCTCGCTCGTAACATTATTTAATGATGAAAATTTTAAACATATGAAAACAGCTAGTACTTGGAAATAAAATTCAAAAGTTTTATTTATCGCTTTTTTTTGTATAAATGGAACTATTTGTACTTAAACTTCATCTTAATTATTCATTATATTTCTTTGAAGCTTTTTGTTTTTTTTCTATTCATTAATTCTCAACTGTTTCAACAAAATAACTAGAAAAGTATCAAAGAAGCTAAGGAATATTTTTACCACGTGTGTCCTAGAAAAATGTAATTATAGTTTCGATTTTCAAACCTAATTCTTTGAAAATCCTCCCTGCCTATTTTAGATTTGGTAAAAAGAAGCAATCAAATCAGGTAAATCAAAGGTAAAAGTAGAAATGTCTCTTATTCCTTTAAATTCCCTGTTAAAATGTTTAAAAAGGGCATTTTGAAAAACAGCTTTTTGAAATATAGGCATAACCAATTTCAAAAGCATATTTGTCAGCAAAATATGGTAATTGTAAGTCCAGTGGTCTATCTTTTAAAATATGCACATATGGACACTCAGACTATTTTGTCCCTATAATTTTAATATACATTTTTTATTTATAGTTTTAAAACCATCGAGTAAATTATAAAGATTGCATAGTAAATTATGCAAAGTTTATTTTTTAACTTTATGCTATTTTATTTCAAAAATATCTGCACCCAGAATTTATAATTTTATATTATAACATAGTACATTATTTCTCTTATCACAAAAGTTGGGTGGTATTTTTATGTTTAGTAATTATATTTTATAAAAATTAAGAAAACAATAACGAATGAACATAGTAGTTTCCAAACAATATTGCTGCAGTAAAAATTTATTTCAAACTAGCAGTATTTATTGAAATAGAATCGAATTGAAGTTTTGAAAAAAACAGAGGATTTTAAATTGTTCATATTTTCTTTCTTTTAATCAAACAAAATTATGTACAAGAAAATCTCGACATTTTATTTTATAATGCAAAATATATTTTAAGTTGTTTCTGGTAAATATTTAATAACTGTTTAAAACAAAATCGAGAAATAAGAACAAGCGGTTAATGATCAGAAATTTATATACATCCATTATATTAAAATCTCCAAAAAGGAGTAACTGGAAATAAATTAATAAATTGTAAGAAACATTTTTTATTATATATATA
>JAOUZG010032859.1:4699458-4776504 GCA_026289955.1 Argiope argentata | reverse complement strand
ATATAGACTTCTAATTGAATCTATCAATTAGAAACTTTAAACTGCGTTCGAAAATGTATAAAAAATATATCACTTTAACCTGTACAAAATTTTAAGCTGAAATAGCAGCAATGATCAAAAACTTAAAGAAAAAAAACGAAATTTTTCCTTTGGCGATAAATCCAATAACAATAACGAAGGTAAGGAAAAAAATCCATGAAAAATTCATTTCAGAATTCTTCAACACTTTCTCCTAGTAAGCAGACCTCTTAAAAAAAAGAAAAGAAAAGAAAATGGCGCAGTTGTTTGTGGTGTCATACTAACAAGTTTAAGGAAAGAAAAAAATTCCAATTCGTTTGAAGCAGAAAAAAATGTTCTTTGTGCTCAGGAAAGAACTTCGGTATTGAAAGCCTAAGGGCAAGCATCAGTTTCCGACGTCATAAAGTTCACTTTATTTCTTCCCACCAATGAAAGAGCCTCATTCCCAGAACTTAAAATATATAAATATAATGTGCTGACTCTTAAGTCTTTTAACAGAAAATCTGCTACGTTTGCTATTGATTTTTGGATTTTTAAAATCTATTAACATCAAGCATAATATTTCGTTAAAGTGAAAGAAAAATTCCTAAAGACCCGTTAGCGTCTTTTATATAAGTTACTGTATTAAGTAAAAAGATAAAATCGATGGATACAAAATGGTAAAATCGATTCAATAGAAAATCGATAGGTTTCTTAAGTCCATGGTGAAAATTATTAGTGAAAGCAGATTTCTTTAACTGACTTAATGATATCACTGAAGAGTCAAAAGAATTAAGAGTTTGTAAAGAAAATCTATAACGATTAAGGGGAGATTAGCTCAAGACAATTGAATAGCAATAACGAATCTTTTTTAATTTCATTATCTACAAAATTCAGTACTTTATGAATTTCATAAGTATTTAAACACTCATTGTAATCAAGAATTGTTAACGTTAATTCAAACCAAGAGAAAAGCAAATAAACATTAATATTCAAAAGAATGAAACTAATCAGAATTTAAAAAAATTTTATCTTCTTTTTACTGTCTTCCTTTTGTGCTAGATTCTCTTTTAGAATTCTCTAGAAGTTTAGGCATTTTTATATCCCGAATATAATATTTGTTTTCCTATTTCCCAAAATTAATTATCATTATATGTATTAAATTACTGAAATCTTAATCTCTTGTTAGAGGAACCCTTTAATGATAATTTGAGGCGAACAGATTTCCACTGTACACTATGTATAATAATAAATTAAAATATAGACATTAATTGTAATAAAAATTTCAACTATACAATGCAAACATAAAAAATGATTTTTTCGGTAAAAACACATTTTTTACATTTATTTTAATTGGAACTTCTTTTTAATTGACTGGGTCCATAAGTAGGTTCGTTTTTAATTAAAGAAATGTAATATATAATTTATTTGTTTACGGTGGTGTGGTTATATGGAGATGACGATTAAATTCCGAACTTTTCTATGACATTCTATTTCCAAAGTTTTAGTATAAGATAAAAAAAGATTTTTCAACATATATTAGCATCAAAAATCAGTTCGAAAACGTAGTCAATGATTTTGCAGTTTCTAGCAAGAAATACAAGAAACAATCAAAATTCTGTGTTTTTTCCAAAATAATCGCAGGATATTAAATATACATTTATGAATTAGAGATATTCAATATTATCAATACCAGAAAAATTATAAATTATAGTTGGAAAGTTTTTATTTGGTAACGATCTCTTGTCCGCTTTACAACGGAAAGAGGGAGGGGGAGTAGCTTCTGAGGGTATGACCCCATGAGCACCCGAGTGCCGAAGTCTGACTTCTAGCTCTTATGAGGATGACACACACACATTATCTTGCACAGGCCCTTTATACAGGGGTCTACATTCACACAACTCTCAGATAGTAAAAAGAAAAACAATCATGCCCTAACTGGGACTTGAAACCAGGACGCCGGCACATTTCTCATATGTTAAAATCTGTAATATTATACTAATATTTCAATATAGAACAAGCTGTGACTGTTATCAGAAAGACTGTGAATATGTACTTTGATCAAAGTGAAGATGCTGCCTTCCTCTAGATACATTTCTTTTTTTTTACTTCTTCATCTCCCGGGTAAAACTGTATGGGCCATTTATGAAATATAATGGCAACTATAATATGTGCATTTCTATATATCGTTCTATATATAACAGAAAAATTCAAATGCTATGTCTACCCAAATCTGATTGTTCAGTTATAAGTATTGTGTGGTAAAAAAAAAGTTATCAATTATTTATGGCAAATGTATCTTGTATTCCGTAAAATAATATCGGAATGTCCCACTTATATGACGTCATCTTTTGTCATTTGTTAAGTTTATTCAAAGCATACATTGGTTCACATCAAGACAAGCACTCAGATGCAAGTATTTATAATAAAGCTAATTTATATTCAAATCCTTCCAAAATGATTATTTATTAAAATAATTTCATACAATTTTTCAAATATTTTAATGATAGAGAAATCCAGTTAAAAGAAAAATCATAATAGAGCATATAATGCCTTCCTTGCAAATAATCATTTCATATATTTTATTCTACAACCCTAATGGTTTGCTTATTTTCTAAATAATAAATAATTATTGATAATATTAAAACAAACCGTGTATAATTTTACTATCAACAAGGGTTGGTATTTTATTAAGTTTCCTAAAAATTATCACTTTCACCTTAAAAAAGTACCTTTTTAGGTTCTCATCATTGATAACGGATGTTTTTATTATTTTTTGTGGAAGGGAAATAAGGAAAACGTTCTTATAAGAAAATCTTTAAATTTAGGCTTCTTGTTAAAGATTATACATATTTACTTTGATGAAGAAAAATGTGTTGTTGGTTGAAGATTATACGAGTAGATGAGAAATGCAAAATTTTCTTACGTTTTTCTATTATTCTGAAACAAGAATATAAATCAGATGCACTTTAATCTTGCATATTTTAAATTAAAATAAAAGTACGATTATTTTTCATTTAAATGTTCTTACACTTTCACGTAATTAATTTCATTTCCCCAAAAGAGCTAATTTTTTATTTTTATCAATTTCGAACAAGTAATAGAAAGCCCAGCAATGCTCCTGAGCAAATTCTTTTTTACATTTATAATGAAATTTTACTTAAGCACGCATTGTGTACTAGCGGTTATAAACACTGTTTTAAAGGTTATAAAACTGTTATTTTTTATATTAGAATCAATCAGTTTTAGTTGATACATCAGTAAGTTAATGAATCCTAAGATATTTTACTTAATATGAGATAATTTTTAATTAAACCATTGGTCCAAACTGTTTTGATAAAGTTGTCGATGCTACTGTCATTAATGCTAAATTTTGACTTAAATCCATCACATTTGTTGGCTTAATAATTTAGACTACTTAAGTATACCACAATTGTTTTGATGATTTAAAAAAAACTGTAATTTGTTTTGAAGATCTCATTAATGAAATGAATAGCACAATTCTTATGTATTTTGAATAGCTTTAGTTTACCTACACTCTTCATATTTGACTTTTAGCTAAAAAAAACATTGAAATAACATTTAGAGAAAATATTTAAAATCAATTTGTGAAATATTTAATTACTTTATTGCTTTGATACATATAAAACAATATTTTTAAGTGCAAAACATAGAGAGTTCTCTATTTTCTTTCCGCACTAAATAAAATGCAACAAAAAAGGAAAATGAACTTAACAAAAAAGCTAGAATAAAAGCAAACGTACATAATCAAACAATATATACAGCATCAAACTTATTATTCTTTAAAATATTGTAATCATCATTATTTAGTATGAAATTTCTTAGAAAACAAATAAAAAAAGAAATTCTTGGAAATATGAAATACACGAGAGAAAACAGCTGTTCAATATTTGTTTCTGGTAACAATATCATTGAAAAACAGAGAAGCCCTTTTCGGAGAAATGGTATAATTTTGTTGAAAGTCAAATAGTAAATTTTTAAATCTAAGATCTTTATAAATATTTCTAAGAACAATTTTAATCTCTTCAAATCAAAGATATTGTTCGAACATTAATCTTTTATGTTTGAAAGTGATAAAAAGGAAATTGATTTTTAAAACATTAAATATTTTTTTAAACTCTAATCTTTTTTAAAAAGATTTTTTTATTAATATAACTTACAATTATTATAATATGTGTAATTTAGTTAAGCAATATGCATGATAGTTCTCTGATTTTTTTGAGGTCTTAAATCTCTATAGAATTGCCTCAACATAAGTGACTTAATTTGCTCTATAGTCTGACCAGTTACAATTTCAATACACTTCCGATAGTTACAAAAGGTTAGTTCTTTCAGTAAAATGTAGAAATCTATTTCAAAGCTTATTAAGATATAAAAATTATAATAATCATTAATATGTAGTTTAAGAGGATTAAAAAGTCAATGATGATTTACAAAATAGCGTCCAACTCATAAGCTAAAATTTAATAATTAATGATTATAAATTTAGTAAATAAAATAGTTTTATATTTTTTATCAAATAATAATTTGTTTATTCAACAGAAAGTGAAATTGTTTTAAAAATAGGTATGTGAGCAACTGTAAAAATTAGGTATGTGAGCAATTGTAAAAAAATAGATATGTGAGCAAGTGTATTCGGAAATTTTTCATTAGCACTACAATGGAATTAGAGCATGAAGGTCTCTGCTAATATTTAATAAATATGCTACGTTACTACGTCGTCTGCAATATTTTAGCTAGGCAAAAGGGTTCAAGACTTTCTCCTACATTTGGTGAACGCGTGTGTTCTATATTTGGGTATCACGTTTAGTGAATATTTATATCACAGTACTACGTTGTCACTAATATTGGCACTTGTTGTCAATATTTTTAATTCGTCAGACTGACAACTTGTTAAATAAACACAATTTTGCTTACCATTAATAATTGAAATTATTTTGGTTTTAAGTAAAAATGTTAAATTAATGTAAAATTTAAAACCTTGATGTTTTTTAATACTCAAAGCTCTCAAAACTACTATTATTAATGAAAATGGAGAACTTTTTTTATTTCAGCTTGTGATATACTCTCACAATTAATAATAAATGTGTTGACATTTAAAATAAATATCATATTGGACTGATTCTATTACAATGATACAATAATAAGCTTCGAACAAAATTTTATCAATTTAAATTAAATAAATTTCTTATTAATGTTTAATTTTATTTTTACTTAAGTATGATTACTATGGCAAAGTTTTATTGTACAGTTATCTTTGCCAGTGGTACTATATTAAAATAAAATAAACTACATTAAAACTAATAGATCAAAAATAAAAATAAACAATTTATAATTTTAATTTATTAACCCTAATTATATAAAATTAGGAACGGAATTCTTTTATATAGATCCATTTAGCTGTATTTGTTTTTTTATATATACTATGCTGATAAATGTAATAAAAAACATACATTACCATGTTTAATTCTTATTGTAAATAAATATTCTTAAAATGCTATCACCACATACAAAATCATAATGCATCGCTGTATGTATGTAAAATTCATGCGTAAAAAAATATATTATCAATGCATGTCAGGAAGTGAATTTTGTTCTTCAAACTTTCTAAATATAAAAGCCATATGACAACAACTGATACCTGATAAAAAAGACTCCTCTCTAAACTTTTTCCGAAGAATGTGTTTTTTATAAGAACAAAGTTGAAAGCTGCTTCACTACCACACAAAACGGATTTCCTGAGGTAAAATTCGAGTATTCAGTAAAAGTTTTCGGAAACTTTTTTTCGCCGAGATTTTATAATAAAATGTTAAGAAGATTTTGAGCGGACGTCCATGAAAACCTTGTTGAGGAATTGTGTCTTCAAAGTATCTCACCTTTTCAAAATAAACGGATTTGGGAAGTCAAAAAATTTTGTACTACCAAAATAGAAACAAAAAAACTTTCTTTGTTACTGACTATTGTATAGCATTTTTTAAATAAAGAATTAAAACTATCACATAATTTTGATATTTAAATTATTTTACTGCTCGATATTATATTTAAGCAACAAATTATTAAATTATTCTTTATAGTTTCGTTTTTATTCGAAAATATTTCCTTCATAGAAAAATATGTTTTTGTTGTTTATTCCAATTACGAGAACAATTATAAAATTTGAAAGCACATTAAAAGATATTTTTCTAAAATTCCGTGAAATAAAGTTACAATTTGAAGAAGGTTAAATGTTGCAGAAATTTTTTAGAGCATGCTTTTACAGCGAAAATACTAAAAGCATCTTATATTAGAATAGAAAAGAGTAAAAACAGTCATACAGCCAAAACTATGGTATGATCAAAATTTGCTTTAAGATCAAAACTTGAGTACTTTAACTTTTTCCCTCTGAGCATATTTCTCTAATGCTCATAGGGAAAGAGAGTAGATTACCTATTATCTATGCTGGAGTAGATTACCTATAATCAAAGATAAAGAGAGTAAGAGAAGAGATTATCTATTTCCTTTCGTTCTACTCTTTCTAAACTTTTACTGTTTTTAATGTTTCTAAACAATTAGTACACAATTTTTCACTTTTTTCAAATGAATAAAAGATTACTTTATGTATTTAAGTTTATATATCCTTTGTACAGAATAATTAATCTACAATCCAGTCTCCAAAATCATTTAAAAAGATTTTACAATTCAAAATATTTTTTTTCGAATCTTAATGCATGTTGTAAGTAATTTCGCAAATTTTCCAACAATTAAACCCTAACCCAGCGATTTACAAATAATAGCATTCACAGTTTATAAATTTTTAAATAAATCCATTCATCGAAATTCATTGGTCTCTTCAAGCTTTTATTTATCAAATAATTATATATTTTGTATCTACTTCTGATTTATCTCTTTTTGCACATAACAGAATAAATTTATTATAAAATCAATTTTTAAACAATTTGCCGCTCTACCCCAGTAATTTACATAAAATAACACCCATAGTTTATAAATTTTTAAGTGAATCCATCCATCGAAAATTATTATTCTCTATAAGATTTTATTCATCTAATATCTATTATAGATTTTGCTTCTGTTTCCGATTCATCTCTTTTTTCACATAACAGAATATATTTATTATAAATAAAATATTTTTAAACAGTTTCCCGAACATTTTAAATTTATTTGTTAATCCGCAGCATTTATAATGACTGATTTATTGAAGATTGAAAAGAAAATAATTAAAAAATAGTGTTTTGTGTGCTAATTTAATTTCTTAAATTTATGCTAAGGTAGATTTTTTTACTCTACAATTTTTTTAAAAATAGATTTTACTTTTACTCTTTATAAGTATTCACAGAAAATTTATGATTATTTTTAGAATTAATGCATTTAAAAGATCCAAACCTTTACTTTTGAGTGTTAAATTGATTTACACAAGATCTCAAATTGAAATATTACGGGAACCTTTTTAAAAATAATTTAAGATATTGATATAAATAATTGAATTTAAAAAATTATATTATATTTTTAAAAATTACAAATATCTGTATTTGTAAAGATTATTCATAGCAATTTGTCTAGAATTTTCACTAGTACTAAATTCTTAACTTTTCAAATTAGAAAATTAGATTTTTATTTCTAATTATATTAGGTATTCAAAATTAGCTGACTGTAGTTAGAATCAGAGAACAGAGGAAAAAATGAAATTTAAATGCTTTTTAGGCACTCTTAATTGTAATAAGAAATAATTTATATAATTATCTATTCTTTTTTCTTGTATTCAAAAATCTTTTAAGGCAGATCTTTTAATGACATTTTGGTTGCTGATACTCAAGTTCCATCTAGTTTGAAGCTTTAAAACTATCTTTGTGCCATTTTTAACGTGCTCATATTTCAGAGTAGCTCGCTATATGGTTGGAATTCTGATGGGTGTAAAGAATAATGATCAAGTATATAATTCACGTACTCATTCAGAATTTCTTTCAAAGAGTGTGTATTGCATATTGATAACGATACTTCTTCCATTAACACAAAACTGTCTTCGTTAAGGCGTTTACTTTACACGATTAAAAACTGTGATTCACTATCGACCAAAAGTAACGTGAATTTCTGCTGAATACCAATTAGTAAAAATTATGTAAATATATCCACTTGGGAATCTTAATTAATCATTAGCAGCATCGATAAAGAATTCGAATATATTCATTAACAACATAATGCATGATAAAAAAAACTTTAGGAACATAAGAAATGATCTAATAATAATATAATAAATAATCAACAGCTCAAGTTTACTGAAATTAGAATTAGATCCTCTAAAAGTGAGTAATTTATTTTTCTTTTTCTCTCATTTGTATTCATATCATGATGAAAAAATCTTTTGATAGCATATTAGGTACCGATATATTCATGCTATCTAGCTTCAAATGTTACAACGCAAGTACCAGTTATAATGCGTTTGTATTTCAGAACAGTTTGTTGAAAGAGGAATAATGATCAGGTATATAAGTCACGTACTCATTTAGGGTTTCTCGAAGCTTGTTTATATCGCATACTGATAAAAGTAATATTTCTTATTAACACAAAACAGTCTAGTAGACGTTTTCTTTCCATGAATAAACTTATAATTCTCTATTGAAAGTAAGTAACACAAATTTATTGCGAATACTAATTAGTAAAAATTATGTAATAATATCTACTTAGGAATTTTAGATAATCGTAAGCAACGTCAACCAAAAATGAGAAATATATGCATTTTTACCTTTAATAATATAAGGTTATAAAAACTTCATGTAACATAAGAAACTTTCTTTCGGTTTGTTATAAAAGTTGATTAATATCTAGCTTTTTGCGTGCTTTGCTATTTATTTAAATGGACTTCTTCATGTCCGCATAGATAAAATTTTGTAATCGAATTTTCATAAACTTTCTAATTTGCTTCAATTTAGAAATTTATAATACCTTTGTGTCCCAGGCGATATTACAATATTTCAAAAATTTAGAAAATTATTAGTTAATAAATTACTATAATTAATATCTATTAACCGGCATCCTGGCACAGAGGTAGCGCATCTTCCTCGTAATCGGGAAGTTCGGGATTCTAATCCCAGTTAGGGTAGGTTGTTCTTCTGTGTGGATGAGGTGCGTAAATGCGCCCCCCTTTAATAAGGGGCTGTACAGGCGAATGTAATGAGTATGTAGCTAAGTCGTACTCTTGGCCCTAATTGGCACTACTTCGAAAACAAGAGACGCTCATTCGACTTAAAATCGCTGACGGCCGTCAATGCACTTGTCTACGGCAAGTGCCATAATGGAAAAACAACAACAGCATTATCTATAGTAAATATTGCTAACTAATAATAATTTTGTGAAACATTCTAATTCTATAATATTTCAATTAAAGAATTATAAAATAAAATCAAGAAATTAATTTTAATATGTTAATAAAAGTTTTTTTAATATCATTCTGTAAAAGAAATGCTCATTTTTATTTAAAATTTTAAATGCTCTGAATGAAAACAAACAGAATAAATAAATAAAAAATATTAAAATTAAATCTGCTATGCATATTTCAATGTCCAAGCACCACGAGCTCGTACAAGTCAAATAATATTTTTATTCATTTTAATTGTTTCATTGAATGAATCACTTGAGTATTGCAAACGATCCAAAAAAACTTTATCCCGCATTTATTGTTTAAAAATGTATCACATTTCCTATTCATTTCAGTGTTAAAAGTGACATTTTTCTAGGTTTTATTTTCTGTAGAAATTAACTTTTTTTTAAAACCAGAGCTCTTATGAAGGTGATGGCATCACGTTACTAAAAGCCAATTTTTTGAGATTCCCTTGCAGATAATAAAATTTCAATTTTTCGCCTACGGTTTTTCTTATTTTTCACCCTACGTATTTTTGTTGACGCTCACTCCCAAAATAACATCATGCTCTGAAATGATAACAAACAGTAAACATCATTTTTGTACAAAATTTTTGCAATAAAGTTTAAAAATAAATAGCGCATTTCCCATCCAATATTCTAATTTTTCTTAAATTAAAAAATTCTTATTGCATTTTTAATTAAATATATTCTGTATGTATTAAGTCTTTTCATCAGTTAGTATCAGAGAACTCGAAATTACGTATCATTAATGTAAACAATTCAAAAACAAAAGCATTTTTGCCCTATTTTTATTCTTGGCTTCCATTTAATTATTATAAATTCGAATTCTAAAAATGTTTTAACAGAAATTTTTAATATTTTAACTCATTTTAATATTGTTTTTATTTTCCAACTAGATTTCAATCCTTTAAAAGATTTTTTTAATAACAATGAAGATAACACAAACCATCTGGAAACACAGAGAGATAAGAATTAAATAAATGAAATAAAAAAGGTTACATGAACACTTTAAAAAAGAAAATAGTCTCTAATTCTTTATCACCAGAATGCTCAGTTTTGCACCATCTGCAATAAAAATATAGCCTATTTAAACTTACCAAGTTTAATTTTACCAGGAATAAAAGAAGTATTAAATGCTGATAGGAATCAATTTTTACATAATATCTTTTTATTTCCCATTTTAATGAATTTACTTTAACTCAAATCAAATTAGAATACATAATTGATATAAATTGCTATTTAATTATAAATATAATGCATATTTGACACTTAATAATAATTGTTTTTATTTTTTTTAAACTTATGTAAAATTATTACCATAAATCAAAGTGGTCATTATGAATTATCATCGTCAAGAATAAAAATATGTTTGATCAAGGAATTTGCAATTTACTGATTTTTTTATAATACATTTTGAACAAAGACTTTTAATTAGAAATTATTCTTACAACTTATTCAAAGTAAAATGCGGCATAAAATACTTGATTCAAATCAAATAAGAGAAATCTTTAACATAAAAGACATTCGAAAACGACTTAAAGTTTGATATATTCATTCAATAAAATAAAACAGCAAAGAAAATAATGCACAAATTATTTGTTTTATGTGTGAACATTTTCTTTTCTGAAGCAAAAGAGAAATTACGTGCAGAAAGAATACCTGAACAAGGGAATAAGTTACAACTTTGCGCATTGTAACCTAGTAAATAAGATTTTGTTACCCTCCTCCGCATTAATTCGAAGCACAATACGAGCTCTCAAGATTTCCTCTAGGGACAATTCATTAGAATTACTTTCATTTATTTCAGTTAGGGAAAAGTACCAATAGATGGAGCAAATCTTCTTGTTAAGCTAAATGCACTCTGAGGATTTGGAAACTGCTCGCTTTTTTTCTTTGTGATTTGTGACTTGGACTAGATTTATTTCGAAACAAAATTCTCATCAGTCCTGCTTCTTAAATTATTAATGTATAAAAAGTTTTTTCACACCAGTACTGTCTAGAACTAGATTAGGTATAACAATGACATTCACCTGGTATAATTTATTAGCATACACTTCTTTAATTTTAGTAAATGAGTTTTATAGTCTTAACAATTAGCCTAATTGCTCTTTAAGCTTAATTGATGGTAAGAATTATAAAGAAAATTATAGTTAAATATTTTTATATTATGAACTTAATTGATATATATTTATATATTGATTGCATTTACTCAGCAACTTTCGGTTAAAGAGTTTTATTTACCTTTCTTATAAAAAGATTAAACTCTCGTGAATAGAAAATTGTTGTAAATATCTAGAAGTAAGCGGTTTAAATCTTCATTAAATGAGTAAATATTAAATGCTAGAAACGATTGATGTTTTTATGTTTGTTTTTATTAATACAAATCATACAATATTGATCTAGGTATGGTGATTACTATACATATAAGCCAGATAACATCCCTCGGACCGAAGTGCACTTTTGGCCCAACGGATATGTTACTCGGCTACTAACCATAAGATTGGGAGTTCGGACTTACCGCAATCAACACACCCCAAATAGGAATTATGTTTTATGAAAGAAACTGCTGCGAAATATCTTTCTAATCTGTAATACTAAATTATTTATTATTCCTTCATTTGATATTCTGGGCTTATTTTTAGTATACTACAGGCTTCGTTTTTATTAAAAGATGGGCAAAAATTCCCATTTTTCCCGTATAATTTTATTTATTGTGGCTTATTTTTTATTAAATTTTACTGTTACAAAAAATCAGGCCTACATGTTTGAAGCAAAAAGGAATTTTTATAGAGTTAATTTTCTATAGCTTCTTTTTTAACTTTCTCGTTTACGAAGTATACACTTAGTATTGCTGTCGTCAAAAAATTGAAATAGAGATTTTGACGAATGTTCACATTTCAAATCTCACTGAATTCGTAAAAGATATTTATAGAATAACGCCTGGCTGTTTTCCTGTTAACTCCGAACTCTTTGTCGCATATGAGTGAGTGCAATAACTAAAAAACGTAAACTGCTGGAGGGACAAAATTTGACACATAGGTTGAGATTTTACTATGTAGAGGTTTATCAAATTCTGAATGGAATCTGCCGAGGGGTTGGTTGCCTGTCAAGTTGCACTTTCTAAAGCAGGTAAATACAAACTCAAGAACTCAACGCCTTAGGTGAATGAAATTTAGTATTTAGTTTTAACAGCTAAAACAGTATTTTTAAACCTGTAGACGTCTGTGAACAACTACACCAAAAATTGAAGCACATACGCTGACCATGCTTTTTATCTGGAATTTATTCCAGATAAAAAGCATGGTCAGTTGTAAAAATTTGACTCTTATAAGAAAATGAAATATTTCTTCAAATCATCTAAAAATTTAGATTTAATCAAACTCAATTTTTTCAAACAACAACACCCACTTTTGAATACATATTTGAATTCTTCAGGTTAAACAAGTTGAAATGCATATAATCTTTTGTTATTGTAAGCGAATTATTGATAAATTCTTAGGAATTCAGAATTTGAATTCGTAATATTAAATGCGATTTCTTATATTTTAGAATATTTCAAGATACGCGTTAAATCTTTGAAAGTAACTTTCTTTATTATAAAAATACTTAATAAAAAATAATTAATGCAAATAACAAGAAATTTGTTTAGAATTATAAAAGCGTGTTATATTTTTGATTTATTTTATCGGTTTTTGTCAAATAGTTTTTAAAATATATAGTAATAACTCTAAATTTTTCAAATACCACTAGTTTTGCAGTTGAAGTGAGGCATCTCATTTCCACAAAAAAATTCTATGGCAGCAAAAACACACACATTAGAATAGAATTTAAAACAATGTGTACCTTTCCGCATCTCTTGCGATTAGGTTAATTTTTCCCCATTCTTAAAATAAATGCAAAAATGGGAGAAGGAAATCGATTACATTTCTAGTGAAGTTTTCATTGATACCAATTATAGTAGATAATATATCTATTTTATGAAGCCAATTATAATAGAGAAAACGATTTACGAGATTAATAAGAAATTGATGAAAAATTAATAAAGAAATAAGTAATTTAATTAATGAAAAAAGCCAAACAAAACTATATATTATGTACAAAACTAGGTTAGAATCAAAAATATTAATAAATTAAACATTGAATGCAGTATTAAATGAAATGTAAATGAGCAAACAAAAGTGAATGAAACAAATGAATAAAATGAATAAAGTTCAGTGAAGCAAAAATTTTTACACATTATGGCTATTAATTTCCTAATTTAATACACTTTCTGTTATAAATGGCATTTAGTTTTAAAAATTCTTAAGACTGAAATAAAGTATCACCGGTAAAAATTTGAATATTCAGATTATTGATATAATGGATTTTTTTTTACTTCATTTACAAAGGAATACTTTAGAAAGTACTCATTGAACTTTTATTTTGTGACTACTCCCAAAATTAAAGCATGAACTTGATTTATTGATATTAATTTCTAAATATATTGAAATTTCTTTATTGTTTTAATAAAATTATTTATTTGCAATTAAGTATACTCATTAAAGCGCATATTTAAATTTCTTCTTCTTTAACTAGTGGAATATCTAATGACAGTGAGTATAAAAAGCATTAGTATTTCTTAGAGCAATCATATAATAAATAATTTTCTTTACCATATTAGCATATGATTACCAGAAATAACAAGTGTTTGGATAATTTTTGACAGATTATTTATTTTCCGTGATTACTATTGATGCTGAAAAAAATATTTCTCTCTAACTCAAAGTGGTTCTCGATTATATTATGTAATATTTGCTTTATTATTGGAGAAAAAAATCAAGAATGTGCAAATGTAATACTTTTATTTTTCGAAATAAAAATATTCACATTAACTCTTATTTCTATATATTTTAATAACTCATAATTAGATTTTAAAAAATAAATTACATAATATTTTTCTATTGTTAATTTTTTTTATTATTTTTTATTGTTGAGTGTTTTGGTTGCATTTTATTGTACTATACATTTTATGATAGAGTTTTATTTTCTATGAGATTATATTTTTGATGTAAATAACTTCAGAAATTTTGTGACTTTGTTTTTAAAATACGTAACTATGTTTAAATTGATATTTTTGTGGAAACTCAAAAAGTTTTCTTCAAAATGAAGATAGTGGCTGTAATTCGTGCTTATGTTTCTCTGTCCCAAAGGTCATGAAAAAATTCCATGACCAATAAATATAGTTGATCCTCCAGGGCAATGAGATGAAAAATATTCTACAACTATTAGGTAGAATCGAGTTTTATACGCAATGGTATACTTTTATTTACTTGAAAAAAATATTCTGATAAAATTTATAATTCCACTGAGAAATGAAAAATATTTCTTTGAACTCTGAAGAAAGTATTTGCTTTCTAAAATTTGGAGTTTTTTTTTGGTGCCTATATACCTCAACATTTTCTTCTAAGACATATATATATCCAAAAGTATTAAATAAAAGTTATTAATCAGACGATTAAATTTACTTAAGTGTTTGGAAAGTTTCCTAACTTTGGCACGAGTAATTTTTATTATGCAAAACTCTTGATGATTCAAACACATTGAAGCCAAGATGTATTTGAATCAACTAATTTTAGATCCATTCGATTTTATAACATATCACGGAATTTTTCTAAATTGATCTTGAATTAATTGAAGCTATAACTTTAAATACTGTTCAGAATACAAAACGTGTGTGTGTGTGTGTGTGTGTGTGTGTGTGTGTGTGTGTGTGTGTGCGGGCGCGTACGTGCGTGCGTGCATCGATTAATTTTAGAATAACCATTCACTATGCAAAGTATGAAAGGGGAAAAAATGTCGATTTCTTAGCAAAGAAACAAATGCACTGCCTTTCACCAAAAAAACTGTTGGATTTTTTTTCCTCTCTTGCTCTGTCGTAATATTTTCAAGATGGTCTGTTAAACAACTTAATATAATTATTTAATTCCGCGAAGAGTAAAACTTGATTACTTTGGATGAGTTTTTTCGGTTATTTTTATTCTAAGGAATAAAGCAGGATTTAGTATAAGAAGAATTTCAAATATTAAGTGGGGAAAAAATGTGTGTGTTTAAAATTAGAAAAATAAAAAAAAATCTGTAAGTAATAAGTAGTAATAATTTGTCTTATGAATGCAAATATTAAATAACAAATGACTACTGTATTCTTATTCTTTCTTAGTTCTTTCATAAATCTTTAGTAAAAGATTAGCACTGTAACACGAGAAGACAGCTAAAATTATCTTTTAAAATATTATCGAATCATGTTCATAATCATATTAATAACTCAACTTAAAGCAGTATCAAACAATTCTTTCATTTAAATAACCAAGCTAATTATTTATACAACATTGGTGAAATTCATTTAACTAAACTGATATAAGCATACATGAAATTTTACAAAAATTAATTCCAAAGAAATCCAAGTCAGCTATATCATTTCAAAAATCAAAATCCGAAATACTTTATATTTTGGATTCTATATTTCTTTCAAATTCCCTGTAATCCTCGAAATTTTGAATAAAATAATTTATATTTTAAAATATCATTAAAAATATATTAAATTGAAGAATAATCGGCTACAGGTGATTAATAAAAGAAAAAGTTAAAGCTTTTTTAGTGGTTTTATGGTTAACAAATTTCAAGAATATCAAAAGGAATATTCGAATATGAAATTTCGAATTGAAAGGAATTTATTACAGTACCAAGTTAAAATACCAAGCCTTCAACTTTATAAATGCTTTTCAGTTATTAAAAAGCAGTTTTTTTTATTATTATTATTTTATTTATTTATTACTTTTAAAGGGTACAAACTAAAATAAGATAAAATTAACACCATGATAAAAATTAAACATTTTCTACAAAACGACTTAATTTCTCATGTAATTATTCATTAAAAATTTAATGTCATAAAAATCTATCATTATTTATAGAAGTGATTACTTGATACCAAAAAAGTTTCTTATCAAAAGTATGCCTTGTCTTTCGTATTTTGTCATGAAAAACCCCTTTAAAATCTTTCTAGGAGGTTTTCTCTTTTATTTTAGCTTATAAACGGAATTTCTGTAACAACGACATTAAATTTTGCATCGCAATTTTTATTAATGGAATTAATTTAATTTGGATTATTTCAGAGCGATATTCCGTGTTATTGTTTTCAGATAAGTCTTTTATAATAAATCAATCACTCATAGAGTATATAAATTTTAGTGGCAACAAATTGAATTTGCACAGATATTTTACAACAAATAAGTGATCTGGTTTATGTTGTAAAAATGATATTTTGCACATATCTAATAGAAAATGCATGATAAGAAATAAATCATTTAATAGTCAAATGCAGTTATTGCTCAGAATATACTTGTTTAATATTTACTAAAAGTTTTGAAAGACATATTAATTTATCGGATAAAGCAAAAAAAATCAATAAATACAATTAGTTCAACCATAGAAGTTCATTGTTTGATAAATAAGACACATGGCGTTAACTGATTAAACTGATGTAAACAATATTTTTGAGACATAATAATCCCAAAAATTAATAAGAAACATTTTTACGATTTTTATTGAAATTTTAATTAAAAAATCTACAAAACATTTTCCAAAATTCTTTCATAATAAACACCTGTTTTCCAAGAAATAACAATTTGTCGTATTAAGTAACTCTAATCCTAATTCTCTATATTATAGGAAGTTTCAAATTCTTTTTGTTTTTTGAAATCTTCTACATGTCGTCTGTGGTAAATTTCAACTAGTATTCAGACTAGAAAGATTTCCATGTAAAGAAAACTAATTACATGAATTTGAGAAATAACAAGTTTCAAAATTCAATCTTTGTAATACTTTTTTCCCATTTTTGCTTGACATTATATTCAAATTTTAGAAAAACATGTATAGCGAAGCAACTTACCCTGAGATCCGATTACTCAATTTCCTGCATGCAATTTAAAACTACGGTTTTCTTCAAAAAAAATATGAAATATTATTTTATTCATAATCTTTCGAATAAATTACATTTGAATCATCTTACATATTGTAAGATTCTATTAATTTTTAAGGACTCTCTATGCAATATAATAAGAAAAAAAGCTGACAAATATTTTTTAATTCTATAAAATCCATATTATAATTTCCGGACTTCATAATTAACTATTATTTATTGTTAAGTCTTTTTGTGATATTGTAATTAAAATTAGGTTTAATATAAATAAATCCACATAGATGTAAACTTTTCATTGTATATAAAAGAAAGAAGTGCGTTATATATATTTTCATGGGAAAAATTGTATGAATAATAATTGAAAGTGATATTAAATTAATATGCAAGTAGATATATACACAAATCGTTGCTTATGTTTCAAAATAAGAATATAACATAAATTACTAATAATAAATTAAGTAATCTGAAAAGTATTAAAATAAAGAAGTAGGTAGTAATAAGAATCATAATAATAGTTAGGACTTCATAATTTACTAGTAACATAGGCTATTCTAAAATTAAATTAAAATCATTAAAAAACGGTATTTTTTTTTTCAAATAATACACAGGAAAAGTACACTTTCTAAATTTTCTAACAACTTCAAATTTATTAAATTAAAAGTAGTGTTTTTTTAAATAAATTTTATTTTAAAATAAATATGTGTTTTGAAAAATGTTAAAACACAAAGCTTGCATCGTTAATACCAAGTTTGTTACTCTAGTCTAATCTAAACATAGTGAAAAAATTGGTGTTGATTCATGATTAAAAATAAACGTTTTAGTTCAAAGAGTTTTTAAGAATAATTCTTTTTACTAAAATAGATCTTACAAATAAAATTATAATATTGGTAGCACAAAATAAATACTAATTAATTTGAAATTAAAATAACAGTCCATGAAATAAACAATAATAACTCTTATTAACAAAAAGTGTCAAAATGTGGAATTGCGCGGTGAAAAGGGAAAAAAAGTGATTTGATTATTTATAATTGATTATTTTAAAGTGAGATAAGGACCCAAATTTCGTTAAATAAAAATTTATTTAAAAAATTCTCATTAAAATAAAAATATTTTTAAAATTCTAAAAAGTTATATATTTTAATAAAAAAACATTTGAAACATTTCTTCTCGGTTGTCTTTAAAATTGATGCAAAAATTTGACAAAGAGCCAAAATTCCTGAAACGAATATTTGTGTTATACTTGTTGGCTAAAGAACTATAAATATTTGTTGTTGTTGTTACTAATGGCACTTGCCATAAGCGCGTTCACGTCCGTCAGAGATTTTAAGCCGAACAAGCGTCTCTTGCTTTGCAGTGCCATTTAGGGCCAAGAGTAGGACTTAGTTACACACTCATTCCATTCGTTTGCACAGCCCTTTTTTACAGGGGGGGGGGGCATTCATACACCTCACAGATAATGCACAGAAGAACAACCTGCTCTAACCGGGATTCGAACCCGGGACGCCCAGAACACGAGAAAGACGCGCTATCTCTGAGCCAGGAGGTGGCACTATAAATATTTAAAGCAATTTAACAATAACAACTAATAGACTACACAGTTTAACACTTTAATCTATGCGTCACAGAGAAACGGTTAAAAAGGTTAGATTGTTTTTATAGTCAGATATTGCGCACAAAAAATCTTAAATTATTATTTCAATTATTTTTTGAAGTAATTATGAGTGAATACACACTCATAATTACTTTACATTAATTTGTAAAATAAAATCGTAGAAACTAAGAAAAAATCAAATGAAATATCAATACCCTCTAAAGTGCTCAGTGAATCGATAAAACTAGTTAACTAATTAATAAATATAAGATATTTGTATGAAAATGTCTATACCATCAAACATGCCTAACTTGTTACTTATATGCATAATAAGTCTGTTGCAACAAATTAGGAAATAAGATTATCTGTAATAAATTTAGTTTGATGATGTGTGAAAGTTGCAAACTCCTTAATTATTAAAGTTGTACATGAGAAAGACAAAGTAATAATATGAATTAGTTATTCATTAATAAATGAGTTTGGCGTGAATTTTACCTCCTTTTAAATTATTTGTCTTTTTTTCAAGGTTTTTTTGTTCAGAAGAAACTGGAAACTTCAATCTATGACATAACAAGAATTTTCTTTACGATACCTTTCTTACGAACTTTTCTTATCAACTAAAATACGAGAACCTTGGAACAATATATAATTAATGAAAGTACACAGGATAAATTTTAAAGGATATGAATTTTATGAAATGGTATACTTCTTATTTAATAATTTAAAACATGTGAAAGATAAAATAATGATGTAAACTAGTTATTCTGTAATAAATGCGTTTGACATTATTTTCACTTTCGCACATTCTCTTATCATCATTTTAGAGAAATTCGATACTTTGCTCTCCAATAAAACAAAACAGCTTCTTTCTTTTTAAGGAAACTCAAAATCCTTAAAATACTATGCAAAAGGAGAAAGACCACAACATAAATTTTATTGGATATGAATGTTTTCGGAAAGAAAATTTCTGTTGCCAATTAAGCTACATTTGAACTATTTAAATTTAATTAAACATTTGGATGAAATCCCTTCAAATGTAATTCCTTCGACTTACATTATTAATGATCTAATTAACAGAAATTAAGTTACTTTTATTTACAAGCGTTCACTTGAAGGTATTTTAAACAATTAATGGGAAATAACTCCAAATTAAATAGTTGCCATTTTCAAATAGTTTTAAAATTATAATGGAACATTTTGTTGTCCCATTTTATCCATTTTAATTAATTGGAAATAACTGGGTATTTTAGAAAATTATTCTTACCCACTATTACATCTTATAATTTAAATATTTCCCAAAACAACACTGAAATAATTGCTTCACGCTTCTAAAATTAATTATAGCTTAATTTGCAGTTTGTTCTGCAACTTATTGAATTTCTCTTGACAAATTATATGTTATTGGATAAATAAAATGCGTTCAGAACATATAATTCGACATTTGAAAGCTGATATTATAACAGAATTTAATTATAAAGTATATTTGCTTCTGCAGTAAAACGTAAATAAACATAAGTTTTAATTTATTTACGTTAAAAACTAATCTACTCTTACTGCTAGCTCTGTAGCTTGCACTAAGTAATCTTATCAAAGTAGCTTTTAAATTCTAATTAACATTTAGATATCTCCAAACATGATGAAATTATATTATGTTTACTTCACCCGCATAACGGAAACTCAACTACAGTAATAAAAATCCTTCAGTTCATGTTTGCAATATTCCTATAACAATCTGACAACTATTTATAGGAATTTTTATTACATTTAGAAGTTTTTTTTTTTGTGTTTAGAGATCATTTTAAATACTAGGATTTTCGTTTCTTTAAGAGCTATATCTATTTATTTTAAATTTCTAATTTGCTTCAATAAAGTCTCGAGCATTTTATATCTGCATGAAATCTATGTCGCTTTAATATATTATTAAATCCATTTCTATTCTCCTTTATTTCCTCTTTTTTTTTTCTTTAGCCCTTTTAAAGCTTTTGAGTGTATTTGTAAATTGTTTGAATAGTGTTCAATCATCATAAGGAAGTCAAATAATTAAGCATTTCGTGCTGAATAAAATACTCCACATCACTATGAGCTAAAACAAAACTTCTAATTATACTGATGTTTCAATGTGTGGTCAATGCTTTCTAAGCCAGATAACATCCCTTGGACTGAAGTGTCACTTTTTCAAACGGATATGTTACTCGACTACAAACCCTCAAATTGCAAGCTCAGGTCTAGAACACTCTGCATTCCCTAAAATGGTGACCCGGATGCCATTATCGGCTTTTAATAAGAAACCTTGGTACGCAGCTTCATACAGATGTGGCACCTTCTACTGGCAGAAAAAGTCATCAGGCGCATCAAATACAACAGACAACATCACCACAAACTCTCACACACACTCGCTATAAGCTTGGCGCTATTGTATCGTTCATCTAGCCAATCACTCACTTGTGTAAGAATATGTGGTGACAACTTTATAAGCCAAATAACGTCTCTCGGACTGAAGTGTCACTTTTTCTAACGGATATGTTACTCGACTACAAACCCTCAAACTGCGAGCTCAGGCCTAGAACACTCCGCATTCCCTAAAATGGTGACCCGGATTCGATTAGAGGCTTTTAATAAGATACCTTGGTAAGTAGCTTCATACAGATGTGGCACCCTCTACTGGTAGAAAAAGTCATCAGGCGCATTAAATACAACAGACAACATTACCACCAACTCACACATACACTCGCTATAAGATTGGCGCTATTGTATCGTTCATCTAACCACCTACTCACTGGTGTAAGAGCATGTGACGAAAGTTTTATAAGCCGGATAACATCCCTCAGATTGAAGAGTCATATTTCGTCTAAAGGATATGTTACTCGGCTACAAATCCTCAGATTGCGAGTTCGGGCCTAGAGTACTGCGCAGTCACTAAAAATGAAAAAAAAAAGGAATTCTGCTTTAAAATATCATTTACCATTAGAATTTCTCAATCTTTAAAGCTGATATTTTTTTTAATTTAATTTAATTTATTTATTTAGTTATTGGATGACCCTTTTTGAAAATATACGATGGATTATTCGGCGTTTTAAAGCGTGGTCCAAGTAGATTTGTCATCTAACTAGGCATTTCTCTCTCAAAATTTCTACTTTAGGCTAGTATAAAAGGACTGCTATCCTTATGAATTTTACAAATCTCAATGCAGATTACGCGGGTGTTTAATCAGATTACATCCGAGTTAATTGATTACATGATTACGTTTTCCTTCTGCTTCTTCAGTCCCTTCATGCCGTGTGGCTGAAAAGCATGCTCCTTGCCACTGTACATGCGTGCAGAAAAAAAATTAAATAAAGCTAAAATGAAATAATATAGCTACTTTTTTCCTAACGAATTGAATCCTCTTTCTATACATTTATCTTGAAAACTAAAAATACTTCGTTTCTTGAAAACTAAAAATTCTAAAAGAAAAAGTACTTTATATTATGATGGATTTAAATATTACTTGAAATTAATGATGAAATTCGTACAAAGAATAAAAAACCCGCTATTTCAGTGCTTACACATTAGATGTGTCTGATTATATTTATTTGATCAGTGCTTATTAAAAACTATTTTAATGTCAGTGAAGTGCAGTACTTTGATTTTAGAACACATTAATTCTCATTATATTGTATCATATGTCTAAATATGATCCCAATCAGTTATAATAAATCAATAAACAAATTAGTTTTTTCTATTATTACTGGTAAATAGCCAGATCGTCTACATTGTTAGCATTAAATAAAAATTATTTTAACGCTAGTAATACAGTACTCTGATTTTAATTTATAAACAAAATAAGTTTATGTAGTTAATGGTGATTTTTATTATACAGCATCACACATCTATAAATTGTTCTAATCAACTCTAATGAATTTGTATTTTTTATTCTTACTAATAAACAGTCTAATCTTCTGCATGATCAGTATTTTTAAAAAATATTTGAGCACCAGTGAAGTATAGTATTGATTTACAGTACATTGATTCTCATCATATAGTATTACATTTCTATAACTGGTTCTATCAATTCAAATGAATCAGTAAATGAATTTTCCCTTTCTATTCTTACAGATCGGTTTATATCGATAATTTCTTCTCCCATTTTTAAAAAAGATCATCGCTGATCTTGCAAAAACAGAAATAATAAGAGGCAGTTTAATTAAAAATAATTTAACATCATTCTTTAAAATAGTTAAATATATGTTTCAATAAATATTCTATAAATATCTTTTTTAGAAAAAAATCTAAAATTTATTGTAAAAGGGTTAAATTTCGGCAAAAAAAATATTATATTGGCTCCAACTCATACAGAATATTAAATGCACAGTTTTAAAATATTCATTAAACTTATTTGAATAATTATAACATCAGCATCTACTTTAGTGTGCATTATTATCGAAAATTTAAATATAACCTTTAATATCAAAAAGGGTTCTTTGAAAAATGAGGACAGGATAATAAATTTGTCAGTAATAAGCATTCATTAAGGATTAAAGCTACGGAAATTCTATGGCAAAAGTTTATTGAAAATTTACAAGACTTTAGTTTGAAGACTTGTTAGTAAAAGCGACGCCTGATTACTTAGTCAAAAAGATAATTGATATTCATTTTTAAGCCATCAGGAGTATGCGCATAATTGATTTATGTTTATTTCTTTTTAAGAAAACATAAAGTTTAGTTAATAAGAATTTCTGTTCATTTCTCTAAAATTTTCATGTTAATTTATGAATAATTAAAATATTTCACTAATTAAGAATAATAAACAAATAACAAATAACTTATGAAATACTTTTATTCTTTCTAGCGCTTAAACACATATCAATTTAAAATTTTAAATGAAAATAAAATTAAAAAATACTTTAATAAATTATTTTTATTCTCTTCTAAGAGCTTAAAAATTATCCACCATTAAAAAGAAAAAATATTGGCACCGAAGACTTCTATAGAAAATAAGGCGTAAGTTTACAAAGCCAATTTGCATACTTTTAGCTTGCATTATATTAATCTTTATGCAATTCCTCTTCAAAATTATCATTCCCTAATAAGGAGAAACTTTTAATTTTTTTCTTGCAAGATTCCATAGTTCTAATAACAAAGAAAATAAAGAATAAAAAAGTGTCTGAAAGTTAATAAATGCTTAATGACATACATTACCATTTAATATTAAAATTTCTAAAATAATCAAAAACAGTAGAAAATTAGAAAATATTCTTGAACTATATTGGCTATAAGTAGCTTTATATTATATAGATAGATAGATAGAGAGAGAGAGAGAGAGAGAGAGAGAGAGAGAGAGAGAGAGAGAGAGTTGATTTTCACATTCTCGCTTTTCAACTCCGAGAGTCCGGGATAGCATGGTTGGTAGAGCGTTGGACTCGTGTATTTTAGGTTCCGAGTTCAAACCTTGCCGGCCGAAGATTCCCCAAGTGTGTGGTGACTGGCGCTCGTTCAATCTGTCGTGGTCACAAATCCATCCATGTCGAGAGTAATAGACGGTAATGGTGATCGTTCTCTGTCCCAGATCTAAATTATGTCTGTGGATGAATGAATGAAAATGCTTGAATGAAGTCCGCCCCATAAAGAGGGTTGTGATGTGTGTAGCTAAGACGTGCTTTTGGCTTTAGATGGTGCAACTGAAAAACGAGAGAGACGGGTGTGAAAAATGCCATAAACTTCAACAACAACTCCTGGACAAAAATAAGATGTTATTAATAAAATAATCTGAATATTCATTAAGAAAATTCTTTTAACTATAAAAATCTAATCTTTTAACTGTATTAACTGTAATAAATTGTTTTGAATTAAGATTTAAATGAAAATTAATGAAAAATTCAGAATTCTAGTTCATATAAACTGAAACTATATATAGAATATGCTTAAAACACAATTCATTTCCTTAAAAGTAACTCATATTTGCTTTTACATTTAACTACAAAAAAGGAATTAACCTAATGAAAGAGATCTAGAATAAAATAAAATAAACATATATCTGTCGATTCATTTCAGCTCAACGAAATTATTTCTTTTTTAAAAATAGTATTGTTTGTCAAGAATGTTAAAAAAAAATATTAAAATGACAGAATCTTAATGAATTATTCACTGAACAATTTTAAGTTATTAAAGGCACTAGGAAAATGTCATCTTCCTTTAAATAATGAAATGTAAGAATCAAGTAAAAATGCGAGTATTAAGATTCTTGATATCTTAAGTAAATAAAACTCCATAAAGTAAGACAAATAAAATGTCGAAATCCAAATTAAAATGAAATTTTAATAATTAAAAACAATTTCGATTTTAAACATCGAGTGCTGTTTTAGCTTTTTATACTTCAGAAAATTACAATAATAATTTTTATTATTCATAATGAAGAATCTTATTTATATTAAAATGCGTCATTAATTTTAATTTTTATAAAAGAATGTTAATTTTTAATTCAATTTGATAAATACAGCTGAATTGAATATATACCTTTAGGCAAATTTATAGCTTTGTAAATTGTATGAAAGTGATTATAAATTCTATTAAATGCACTCCATATATAAACGAAAAATACACTTTTTTTAAAAAAAAATTAAGGAAATATAAAATAAATAATATTAATGAATAGAGTTTTATTTACATGTATTCCACATTTACTTGAAATATTTCTTCGTGTTTTTTTTCAAACTGAAATACGTCCCACATTTTAAATAATTATTTAATTAAATAATTAATTTTTAAATAATAATTAATTTTTTAATTAAATGCTTTCATAGTATCCAAATTTTCTGTTTCTTTCATTTCTTAGCCTTAATTACAGACATAGGCTTGAATTATTTTTTTTCTGTCGGCGATATTATGTTCTCTATAAATAATTCATCTTTTACACGAGCTCGTTGGCGTTCAATCTTAAATGCAATTTTAATAAGGTTTCTTTTTATTTTTTAGCTATTTCAAATTACCTTTACTGAATTTCAGGAAAATAAATTATATTCATAAATAATTTATTCATCATATTTTTATAAGATTTTATTTATAATATTTTTAAAAGAAAGTTGCTCAGGGCTCTGTCCTAATCGAAAAACCAAGTATCAAAAATTTTCATGAAGTATTTATTTACAAAACATATTAGCTTAAACATAACTCTTCAAACATCATAAAAAGTTTTGGAGAATTATTTTGACAACAGAGAATGACCGACAAGCTATATAATTACGCAAGAGGAAAAAAACATTTTCTTTCGGAATTAGCAAATCAAGAAAATATTTTGAAACAAAATTTCAGAAGTATTCTTCAGGAGAATTGGTAAAAGAGAAAAAAAAACAAATTTTAACTCATATTAAAATTTCTAATTCATTACTCTATAAAGTCAGACTATCTTTAATATTATAATGTTTTTAAGCTGGCTTATTATCTGTGTAATTGAAGCTCGAGTTATGCAAAGATAATTAAAAACGATACAAACAGAACAAATCAAATAGATTTGTCACTTGTTTAATTTTTGGACAATAGGTGTTCAGTAAGAAAAAAAATTAATCTTCTTCAAATTTTAATTAAATTTTTGGTAATAAAAAATATTTAAATTTCAGAAATTATCCTTTGTAATTTTGAACCATATATTCATACAAAATCGATTCAAAAATTTATTTTCCATCATTACTTATATTATTTTAATACATTTTTTCTTTTCTCTAGGTTCGCTGGTACTAGTTACTAATACGACCACTATTTTTAAATAAAATGTTCAGCAATACTTTTCTTTTATATGAAATCTTAAGAAGATATGATATTTTTGGTTAATTAGAGTGAATGTTTTAAAGTCCTTTCAAGAATATATAAAATAAATATTATATTTTTCAGTATTTGTTACCAACTAGTATTTTAAATTATTTTATACTTTTAGTGATTTATTTAAAAGGAAGCTTAACATTTGATTCAAATAAACCTTGAAGAAAAATTAAGCCATTATCAAAATATATTCTTCGAATAACAGACTATCTCTTTCTGTTTTTGTAATTCTTCCTTCCTTTTCACCTCGTTTATCGTATAAGTAAATAATAACAGAATTTTGTTTCAATAAACCAACTATGATTATAATTACATACTTGTTTAAATTTCAACTTTTTAAAAGATTTTTCTGTTTTTTCAATTATAACAATATTTCTCTAGTTTTGTAGTTGTCAGAAATCCTTTACGTTTTTTGAGAGTCCTAAAATGAAATAAAAGTAATTTCATTTTATTTTTTCTTTGTTGAATTTTTACTTTCAAAAAATTAGAGTTGGAATTTGTATAAGACTTAGTAACTAAAATAAAACCTGTTCTTTTTCCCCTCATATTAACTTACAATAAGTATAATTTTTTTTCTGAAAATAAAATAAAATTAAATCAAGATTCAAATACTTTTAATCAAAGAAAAACAATAAATTTTCGTTTTTGAAATTCATTACAAAGTGGTGATTCGGCTTAAAGATTTTTGTAATAATAAAGAAAAAATTATTTCTAAAGCCTTTTAATTCTTTTTAAGTAGTAATAATGTGTTTTTAAGTATTATTTCCTAATGATAGGAAGTTAAACTAATTCTTTTATTTAAAAACAGAATTATTGCCTCTTATGTTCAGAAGAAAATGTCTTGGCAAATTTATTATCTGCCGATTGATCACAAATTATATTTTCCGTATCTTTATTTAAAGAAGGAAACAAGAGGCAATTGAGGCACTAATAAAAAGGGAATCCATCTTTGCTTTATCTATTTGCAGGCCACGCATTACCGCACCTGAAACGGAACATCTGTTGGATACCGGAAATGAAATTCTTGCTCTCATCTCGGAAATGAAATTCTTTCCTTCATCTCGGGGATTTAGCACTGGATACAGTTGTATGAGTGTTCGAACGTTGATTGCGTCGTGTTCTAAGAGTCGCTGAAAATAAAAAAAAAACCATAGACATAAACGCATAAGCAGTGTTGGCATAGAAAAAAAGTCAAGCATAAGATCAAAAAATAAGGTTTTATAATATAAATATTTCGTAACAGGGAAACTAATAATTCAATGATGTAGAATAATTTTCGAAAGCTGAAAAACAGAATTATTAAGTAAGCAAATATAAAAATGTTTCGTTGAGGAAATTCGAAGAGTATGTATTTGTTTTTCATAAAGATTAATTCATCTACCTTTTTATTAAAAAATAAGCATAAAAATAGTGTCTTCTGAATAATTGTTATTATATTTAAGAGTAGAATAACTTATGATTATTCAGAAACATAATAATTTAGAATGCAAGTAAAGATGCAAATATAAAAGAATTTTATCACATTTAACGCAATTACGCACTTTTATTTAATATAGAATAAATATTCTTTTTTTATTTAAAAAATGAAAATAAAAAAACATGTTTTTAATGTTTATAATTATACTTATTTTAAAGAAAAATACTTGAAATGCTCTAATAATCTAAACATGCTATAAAAAATGTTTAAAAGCATGGTTCTAATATTTTCTGACCATGATCTATTAATTACATTTATTTAATAAGTTAAATATCTCATTTTAAAACTTAACTATGGAAATAAAAAAGAGTGCTTCCGATTTTCTTCTTCAATCATTTGATCAGGATACTTTTTAAAAGAAAGTTCAAACTTCATTTTACACCATTTCAAATATGGCGTTCATCATCTCAAAAGGCACATCCACACATCCTATTTATCCAAATTTATAATCATTGGAAAATTGGATTTCAACACTTCATTGTTCATTACAAAAAATAAAATGGGATATCAAATAAATTTTTAGATAAAAGGTCAATTTATTTTCCTCTTTTTTATTTATTCATTTTTTAATTTTTTTTTTAATTTTAATAATATTTGTTTATTAGATGTATTGCGTTAAATGAAAAGACTTTTGCATAAATACCATTTTTTTATGTTATGATTTGTTTTGGAAGTTTTATAGATGATTTTATTATAAGAGTTCATTTGTGACGTGTCTTTTTCATGCATGAATGGCTATACAATCCAGATAAATAAAAAAAATTTGAGAACAAATTATCGGCTTTAGAAAATTTTTAAGAAAAACTAAAGATATGAATCCATTTAAACAGGATTTTAACAGAAAGTATTTAGAGAAAAAAATTCATTTTCAGTAGCATTTGAGATTTATTAGCAATTATGAATTTGAGCATGGGTGTTGGTAAATTTAAGAAACAGTAATGGAAATAGCCTATTTTATTTACTGAAGTAAGAAACAAATCTCCTGTTGATTACTGTGAATATTGGGATGCATCTTTTTTTTTTTTCAAAATATCTTAAAGTGTTTTTGTTGTTGTTGTTGTTTTCATTTCAATTAATTTTTTTAGATGAGTTTTTGTCAACTTTACAAGATAGATGAAAATATTCAAAAATAATAAAATAAAGGGGGAAAATCATATAAAAACATTAGTTTATTAAACATATTTTAATTAGCAACATAGATTTGAATTTGAACTATCCAAACAATTATTCAAATAAAACTTATCGCATGAAATATTAGGAAACAAATTTGTCAGTTACAATATTTAAAAAATGTTAAAGAGATAAAAGCAAAACAATTTATTTCACAAAACAGATTTTAACTAGCATCACAAATTTACATTTAAATTCTCCAAACAAATCTTAACTCAAGGCTATTTTCAGACAAATTTAAGTCAGTTACAATAAGGTAAATGAAATAGTTTAAAATCAGAAAAAAAAATGTATTAATTAAAAATTTCCAATTTTATTTTCACAAAATAACTACAGAAAGCCAATTCAATTTACATCTACAAAATAACTACATGTATACATTGATGTCTTTTCCTTCTAAATGGTAAAAATCAAATACACGTTGCCAAATAAGTTTAAGGATGCTAATTATTTACATTTCTTAGTAAATTAGCAAGCAATTTCAATTTACTGTTTTTTTTTCATTTTATTTTATTCTAATTAATAGTCTTTTACTGAAAATAACTAATGAATGACATCGGTTATAGTTCTCATTTAATACTAATTGCTATTACGCCTTACAGTTCATTTTTCTCATTTCCCATTTTCTGCTTTCCAGTGAACTAAGTCATTTCAAATAATAAAAAAAACTAATAAATTCTCGTATTCCATTTCGAAAATTAAAAATAAAGATTTCGCAATATTTATTAAAACCATTAATATCAGGTAAACATTTCTGAATATCCTGTTAAAATGAATAGCTTTTTGATCATTCATCAGATGGTTATTATTTCCATTGAGTATAATGTATATGGCATATCCTTTTAGATATTAAGTAAAAAAAACAATTATTAATTTTGTGCTTTCGATTATTACCTGAAATTTCTTTGGTCTTTTTTTAAAAACTTTCCTTAATTTATTATCTATTTCTTAGATTATTATCTTTATGGCAGATATTTTAAGAATTCACTGTGATTGTCCCGTCCTATTTATTTAAAATTGTTTATTGATTTACAATTGAATTAATCTACAACTGAACCAGTAATTACATTTGACAGCTTTTTTGGAATCAGGAAATCATCCTTCATTTTAATGACAATAATATTAGGGTGTTCCATAAGATTTTTTTTTCCTATTCTGATATGAAATGAATACACAATATTTAATATTTAAGATATTATCTATTTTGTTATATAAGAACCCTTTTGCTCTATCCCCTTCTTCCATCTCAGGAAGTTTCATTATACCTTCTTTTTCAAATTGTTGTTTTGACAAGAAATAATCCTCTAGATACGCTTTTATTTCCCTGATAGATTTAAAGAGCTTACGACAAAGAGGATTTTTTTAAGGTCAGATTGAAGTAGTAATCAGATGGAGCGAAATCTGAAGAGTATGCAGGATGCGGTAAAACCTCCTAATCAAACTTAAGAGCTCTTTTTTCACAGCTAAAGCAATATGTGTATCTCGTTGTCATGATAAATAGCAATACCTCGTCGATTCATTAATTCTATTCTTTTTTTTCTTTTTTTTTGCTATGCAATTTTCGATTGATGCAGTTGTTAACAGCATTTTGTTGAATTTATTGTCTCACCTTCATGAAGGAGTTCATAGTAAATTACGCCTTTCCAATCAAACTACAGCTGTGGATAATAGTCTAAAAAGTGATTTGTCACAAACGAAATGTTCTGTAATGCAAATCTAGGCCTTCTGAAATTGATGACATAGATGGCTAATAGATAAGTCTGCATATTTACACAAACCCAGACATATAAGTTCCTTCGTAGCACGATTAGAAAGAAACTTTTGGGACATCCTAAAAGATGGCATAGAATTATTAATGATGATGACGTGCCTGCTTTTCACCAGAAGGGGGGAGGGTGCAATGCCTTCCGATGGTATGGACCCCTGGGCATCCAAGGGCAGAAGTCCACTTTCTAGCTCATATGAAGATAACACCCTTATTACATTCGCTTCCACAGCCCTTTTTCACAGGGGTGCCCACTCACTCACCTTACTGATAGAACATAGAAGAACAACCATGCTCTGGCCGGGATTCGCACTAGGGACGCCCAGATCATGAGGAAGACGCGCTACCTCTGTGCTTGACACTAGCCATAAAACTATTGATTCTAATAAATTATCTTTTCTTAATTTAAAATTGTTATTTTTTTCCAATTCCTTTTTTTGTCATATATTTCACAGTGAGATGTTTCGAAAGGAATATATAAAATAAATTAATCTTCACTATTGTGATTGCAATAAAATAAAATGCGAAGATTACGTGGAAATTGTCTATTTCTCTCTCGCTTGCATTGCGTGTTCCAAACACTGACAAGCCCCGGCGAGGAAAACATAGATTTATAAAAGCAGATAAAAGCACGAAATCGATGAAACGAGTTGTCTGGAAGATATCGTTGGAACCCGGAGAGAAAATATCAACAGATTCACAGAAAGCAGATCTCCCCCCCCAAAAAAAAAATTCCAGAACCGAAAAAGAAAGTAAATAAAGAAACGTTGTAAAAGCAGAATAAAGGAATCCTCATTGCTATGTTCCGAATCACGAAACTGGCGGTTACAGCTTTGGAAAGAAAGTGTTTGCAAACGAGATTTTGAAGTTTCCGATATATACTGGAGTTATATCCCAGACCATCATCAATTTGGAATGGATGTTAAAAATACTATCCTGCCGATTTCATGCGGTTTTAAAAAGAGTGTTGCATTGATCTTGTAATGCTGGTGTTGTGAAATGTGTCAAAGAAGAGGCATTAAAGAAGAATAGTGATTCATTGAAGATTCGTAAACACATTTCTTTGGTTTCTTTTACACTTCATACCCTTTAGAGTGAATTTCTTGGGAGTTTTCGTTTTTTAGAATAGATCTGATTGATCTGAATATTATTGAAAAATATTTCAAATTTGTATTACTTGAAATCATGGTTTTAAAAATGCCTAAGGCCAAATACTGCATTTTAAAGGTAAAATTTTTTATCGGATTCTTTAAGACATCATTGCTATTGTTAGTTTTTTGCATAATTCTTTTCACACACTATCATACTTGTAGTAAAATAATGTCTCAAGTGCCCTTATAATCCGAATAAATAATCCCTATAAATAAAATCTCTAATCCTTATAAATAAATATCCTATTCAATATACCTATTATGAAATCTTAAATATTCCAAAAGATTAGAGTAAACCATTTAATTACTTTTGTTTCATTTTGCAATATAATAAAATTAATTAAATCCAAAAATTAGTTTCAGCTCTATGCGTCAAAACATGTTGTAATATCAAACAGACATATTGTAAAAACTAAAAATATAAAATATTTTAATCATAATTTCAAATTTTCAAATATAGCTTAAATCTTAGATTTTGAAATAGATTAATATGTTAATGGGTAATTCATACTGAAAATACTTATCGACCAATTGAATATAACAGATAGAGATTTCTTATCAATGTTATAATACTCATAATATGAGGAGCCATACTGAGTTTTAGAACCCTTCAAAATTAATGGTGTTGTCAACGGATGTAACTAATTTTGGTGCAGATTTTATACATCAAATTGTCGTGAGGAACGCCTACATAATGGCTACACTCCATCTCGAAAGTAATTTTTCCAAAAATGCAGTATTGGAAAGATCTCGACAGATTATTAATCTAATACAACATCATATGATAAAGTTATTAGAGTTTCTTGACATAATAAGAATTCATCGATTTTGAGTAAGGATAAAATTTGCTAATGAATAACATCTAAGCAATATCAGCCGCCTTTGCCGTCCAGCTTGCTCATCCAGATTATCGACTATATGTTGTTAAAAATATTAGTTTATTTTATTCGATTTAAAAATAAGTATATAATTTAATCCATCTGCAATAAATTATTGAATGCTCAAATTAAAATTGCATATGCTACGAAATGCACGTGATTGAATATTTTGCTGGATAAGTTTGAATTTCATGATATTAAAAGTATCGGAACATTTTAAAACATACTTGAAGAATTTGTTTAAAGTAAAGGAAAACTGTACAAAATTAACCCTTAATAACCTAGAGTTTCAATTTTGATACCAATCTTTTAAACCGAATGTTCACATTACTATTAGTTTTTTTTATAGGTTGGCTGTACGTATTTTACTGTTGTATAATATTCTTTTCAACGAAATTTTTAAAAAATCAAATGTCATTATTGTTTTATTTTATCTATGACATATTGCTCGCGCGGCAAAGTGAACAAGTAAACTTATTTTATTAAAAGTTTTGTTGAATACAAATTTGATATATTTTCTTTTTCTGAAGAATATAAATACTTGCGATAATAAAAACAATCAATGTTTCGCATTTTCATGCATAGGTATATCTGATTTCTTTATGGCGTTAATGCCTGAAGTATCAAAATTGATACCTGTTTTTTTTTCTAAATAAATATGTAAAATAAATATTGTAATTGTTTTAGCTATTTTTCCCTTCATCTAGACCCTCAAGCAAACACAGTAATATTAAAAATAAATCACTTTCGTAAGTCAGGCTACTAAGGGTTAAAAACGATATCATCAAAAAAAATAATTTTTTGAGTTTTATTATGATGCAAAAAAATTGTTCTGAAATTAATAGTTTTGGAAAATATGATCATTTATTTCCATAGGTAAAGTCGTATCGAATATCCATCTAGTGACGGTTTAGCCTATTTTCAACCACAATTAAATTTTCTATTTAAAGCATATTCTCAATTTCTTTCTACATTTTCTGACTAAATAAAGCGTTTGAATTTGCAAGCAGCATTTACAATATAATAATTGTGTTACTTTTGCGATATGTAAAAAATCTAAGCGATATAGTCTAAAACCCTCGTCTATCGACATGTTTACATTTGATTGTTTCCATCCCAAAACAAATAATAAGCGTGCCACTTACATTACCTTATATTCTAGATAATTCTAGAAAATTTTACAACTTAATAATGGAATACAAATATACTAGTTTGAAAGAGATATAAATATGAAATTTTTAATATGTATTCCTAATAAATGCTATCATTTTTAAGCTCCATAATACCTTTCTTTTTGGCAGATTCAAAATATTTAAATAGCGTTATGAATTCTCAAGGGTCTCAAATGATGTTTATTAGCTAGAACAAGGAAATGTCAACAGTAGTTTAGTTTTTATGAATGAAATTAGATTGTCATATTTTACTCTAATTTGTATGGCCTTTGAATTTTTGCATCCATGTGAATAATTCAGATATTCTTTTGTTAGACTGTATTTGCCTCATTTTAAAGCAAATCTTAACAAAAGATTCTTAGTTTATTTTTTTTTAAATATGCTTGCATATATTTGCTAAATTATTCAAACGTCACAAAGTACTTTAAACCATGAATTTAAAATACGTACGTTTAAAGAGAAAAATAACTTCTATTTGCAGTATTATAAATATTGTAGAATAAAATGATATCAAATTCTAAAAAAAAAGATGCATTACTACAAATAAAAAACAAACATTAATGGCTTTATAAAAGATAATAGTTTCGCAAGAAATGCTAGAATTGTTTAACATTCGAAATAGTTACTGGTTACAAAAGCTATATTGATTTTTCTGATCGATTAAAATTGTGAATAATATGGCAAAATAATATTAATGATTATCCTTATGAATAATATTTAGGATTAAATATGTTTTTTTAAATCACTAAGATTATTGACGGTTAGAAATAGGTAACTTTCTAATAATGTCTGTCATCAAAATGATTCACCATAAATTTGAATGTCATTATATTTTCAATCCCACTATAAAAGATCCATTTTTAAATGTAAAATACTAACTCTGGCTTATTTCTAGATTCAATTTACTATTCAATAGTTATTCTGAAAAAATACTCTCAAATTTATTGATTAAGTAATAATAATTTTAAGAATATTATCCTAGTGTTTAAGAAAGAAAGTATAGAGTCTGAAAAATATAGCATCCAGAATATCACGTTAATGGAAGCAAAGGATCAATTATTGGAGACAAATGCAATTACATTATTCTGTTTTGACAGCCATTAAATCAATAAGAAAATTGATTATGTATTCAGCATTGTGTATTACAATGTCAAAATGCTAAAAAAGTTGCTAATTAAATTTTCCGATGAAAATTGATTTTTAAATTCATAATCTAATTCTCAATGAATCAGAAAATAGCTGTATTTGTTTTTTTAAAAAAGACAGAGAGAACACACAGATGGTGGAATAAAAATAATAAATTTGAACTATTAGTTTGTAATATTGAAGAATTATATAACATTTCATTTTAGATTTGTCTAATTTTGTTACGCTAATCAGTTGTTGTATCATGTGCATTACAATTTTTACATCATAATGTTTACAGAAATGATCCAAGACTAGAAATAATGTCTTTTTGAGCGTTTAAAGTATTTTATATTTGATCACCTTCGTTTCTAATTCGCCTACTATATTATACAACATTTCTGAATCCATCATAAGACATAAATTTATACCAAAATAATCCAAAAGTTTTTTTTTTAATTAAAATAACTGTGGATTAAAATTAAAATTATACCAAAATAATCCACTAAGCTTAAAATGGAAGTTCACAAGCAAATAAAAACTAAAAACTAAATTCGCTTATTTTTTAATGAAAATTTATATTTAAACTAACATTAAACTTAGTTTAAGGTTAGTTTAACATATAGCTTAACATTTAAATAAACTATCGAGCTTTTCAACAATAATAAACAGAAAAAATAAGAAATCCTCCTTATATATTAAGTTTCAAAGTTAATTAAAATTAATTATTAATTAAATTATTAAATTAGAGGAAAGGACTAGCTAGTAGTTTTGTAACCAGAACTATTCAACATTATTATGAGCAAATAGAAGTTGAGATGAAATGAAAAAAATTGAGAAATCTGAAAAAGTTGTAAAAGATTTCAAGTCAATTTCTCGATATGATCCTTTTAACTTTTCTGCTCTCAAATTACAATCATAGACAAGTTCCAAATTCCAAAAGATGAGTACATTTGTGAACAAAAAAAAATTGATAACAAACGGAAGGATCAGGGGCTAAAATGCCTGTGAAAGAGATTTTAAATCAGTTTCCTGATGTGGTTTTCTAATTGTTCCAATCTCAATTCATTGTGAATAACCAAGTTCATGATGTATTAGGACGAATTTGTATGATAAGAAGAGCTTGCAGTTAGATACCAACATGTAGATGAGAAATGTTTGTATAAAATTTGGTCTGAATGTTTGTTATACAAAAGTACTTTCGTTTTGGTGACAATTTGAGATATTTACAAGTCTACTCAAATGTGTTTTTAACCAAAATTATTGTATCTAAAATGAAAAGTAGCCAATCCAAAATATGAGGATCAATTCTTTGAAATGTGTCTAATGAAAATGTTATTTGCTGTCCAAATCAAAACATTTAACTTCAGATACTCATTAAATATAACCTTTCAATACAGCAAAGAATTGTGTGTTATTCTATTTTGACCTTTCATGAATGTAATAAACTTAGTTTGATTATTGTTCGCCATTTTCAGTAGACTTAAAAATTCTCTCAGATTATTTGAAAGCTTAACTAGTGTTATTTAAATCATAAAATACTGCCTTAAAGCGAGATGCAATAATTAATTTACTGAAATTTTATATATTCCCAGTTTATGATGGAATTATTAAGAGATAACGAACACTGGCATAGTTCATTCTTTTATGAATTTGTTGGATGTTGGATAGCTGTTCGCGGATGTAGATTCCAAAAGTTCTTTTGTAAAACATTTATAGTGACGCAAACCGAAAATTTAATTTAAATGGGTCTGCCGATGGCAAGATTGCTCGCTTTCATCTCAAAGGCATATGTTATATGACTTACACTTATACACTTCCAATTATAGATTTGTAATTAATAATTCATTTATAAAGTTCTCAGTAGGCAAAATTTGGTGCCCAATGGAGTATATCCTTCTAAGCCAAAATTCTCAGAATAATAAAATATTAATTTAATGGCAATGACAAAATGCTTTTTTGCATAGGAATATTTAAAAACTTTCATTAATTATATTTACATTCATAAGATAATGTTGTAGTTTTGAAGAGTCTTGTGTTCACCATCATGCTTTGATTTATCAATAATTGAAGCACTTTTCCAATAAATAAATTATTTAGACTTAAACATTTATTATAATTTTGAATAAATAAGTTGAAACCTTGTAACTACAGATTTTGATTTCTTATTCAACTTTTTAATGCAAAATTAAACTTTTATCTAAATGATTAGTCGAAAGTTCTCAAAATTCACCTATGTTTCTTCTATTCAAAAATACTGGTCCTGTAGGATCCAGTAATGGAAAGACTTTAGAAGAATTCAAATTGTTTGAAAATAAAACTGCCAATATTAAATGAATTTTCCTTATTTTTTTTAATTCTGTTAAATTATTTTATCACAAATTAATGATACAACTGTGGAGAAAACGTTAAAATTTCTTTTATTTTAAATTTATTAAAAATATTACTAAAATTTTAAGAAATATTTTCTTAACATGCAGCATTCTTTCTACGAAATTACTACATGCCAAATTTAGAAGCTCTAATTCAGTTCACGTAGAGCATTTCGAACGATTTTTATATCTTGCATCTTGCAATTTACGGAATGTATGTTAAAACAAAAGTATTAGCATGTACAAAAACAATTAAAAATGCTAAACAAATTACAAACGTTCCCTATTCGAAAATTAATTATATTTCTCTATCAGACAAAAAGTTCTACGAAGTCAGAAGTTGCATTATTTGTTTATAATAACCCAAAAGACAATGTAAAAAATGGGGAAAAAAGAAAGATGAGAGGATCTAAATTAATGTATACAAAATTTCTCTTCTTAATTCCTTTGTATCTTTATTTTCATGTTTATTTATTCTTTTAATATAAAATAGATTTTCCATGTTAAAAAATTCGCTTTATTTATATTACATTTTTATTTGTTTCAAAAATATAATTTTGAAAGTTTTTAAAGTATTTCTGATTCTTTGATGATTAAACCAAGGATAAAAATATCAAATGAGGGGAAACTTTTTAAACTATGACTAATTTGTTTTATGTGGCAAAAGAATGACATTTAATTGGTAAAAATTGGGAAGGTAATGACATAAATAAAAAAAAGCTTAAAAGGCTCTATTTAATAATTTACTAAAATACAAAGCACGTTTCTTTATTGAAAAAGTGAAGATCAAAGTAAAAATTATAATTACCTAAATCCCAGGTGTAAATGCATCGATTCAATAGGAAAACTAATAACATTCTATTAATTTTTAATAAAATTTTCTTTGTGGCTTAATCTTAATTTTCTTATCGTTTTAAACTCTCATACGTAGAATTTTCATAAAATTTGTTATTCACATCTCTCTCTCTCTCTCTCTCTCTCTATATCTATATATATATATATATATATATATATATATATATATATATATATATAAAATTCTGTGTATGTGTGTGTGCAAGCGCGTAACAATATTTGGACAAATAATCTAAATCTCTCTCTTAAATTAAAAGGATCTGATTTTTTAATACAAGATAGAAGCTTTCATTTATTTATTTAAAAAATGAAGTGTCAAGAATAAATATTTAACAGAATATGGTTTCTTAGTAAAAAAGAAATGTGTAAAATTTAAACCATATTTTTTAAAGTGCATTTATTGGCTGAAATAAAATAAAATTTTATTATTTACATCAAGTAAATCCTTTAAAAAGTAAAATTAAAAACTGGATTTTATGATAAATCAGAAGAAAAAAATTTGTTGACTAATTCTGCGAAATTTTATATAAATTATGAAAAAAATTTCTGTAGTACACAGAAGACATAAATGCTGCACGAAGGGAGGAGCTCTTTTAAAAAATGTATTGTTGGTTTCATTAACAAAGGTTTTCATATTAAATATAATTTAACATTTTCGCTTTACGTTATTTTATGAGCTCAAACAGAAAATTAGATAGAATTGTATATGTGTAGTACAATGAACAGAACTATTTAAGGCAAACATAAAAGTTTCAGTAAACTATATAACTATAAAACTCCGAAGCTGAAAAATATTTTGTACATAAAACTATTAATATATCAAGTTAAATAGAATATTTTCGTGAAAATTTTAACAATCATTAATGCTGCTAAACCAGCTTATCGGAAAAGGTGACTAGTGTACAAAAAAAATTTTTAACATTTTTTTTTTGCTTTACTTTTATTTCTCTTTAATATATTTTATGCAATATTATTACCAAAATAAAGACGTATGACCCTTTTCTTTAGTCAAATGGGGCATCTTTTATTGAATAAAAATCCACTCCAATTAATCTATATTTAAATCTTGAAAATATTACATTATTTGTTTATCACTTGGAAAACAAATCAATAGAATAATATAAAAATTAGTTATAATATAACAATAATTAGAATATATAGTAAAATTATAAAAATTACCCTTAATTGTAGTGTTATAAAATAAAAATTTTGTAACAGTTATGCCAAAATATTTATAATGCGTTTAAATAAAATATATATCTCATTAATTATAAATTAAATTTATAAGTTTTTGACAAATACACTTGAAAAGTTAGATGTCAGATTTCTTCATTAAATTATTTAATTAATTTAATTTTTTTGTATATTATTTTTTCGGACACTTTAAAATATCTTCAATTTAAACATTGGTATGAGTTAAAATAAAATACTCACAACCTTTTCTTTCAACTTTCAAGGAAATAAAATATTTTTACAAAATATTTTCTCATTTAATAAAAAAATATATTTAATTAATATATAGATACATTCAATCAATCTGTGAATTAAAAAAGGTTCCATAATATGACATCAGACAAATATCAAGCAAAACAAAAGTAATTTCATATAAATGACAAATTTAAAATTCAAACAGGCAAAGAGTATTTATTAGCTAGAAAAAAATAACCTATTTGTTAGCATAAGAATTTCTAAATATAAGAATATTCTTAAATATTATTAACAATATAATTTCACAGGAAAGCTTGATCTATTTTTATATTAATAGAAAACTATAATAAATTACAGTTATGTATTTTTATTCCTATTTATTTTCGTAATTCAATAAGAAAAAAATAAATAAAAATAGAAATCTGTAATCAAATAGCAATTGCACCTCATCATCAATACTTGTCTCGAAAAATCCACCTAAAGAAAACAAATAACTCTTAATGGAAAATTTATTATACTTATTATGTTATTTTCTTAAAACATTGAAATCTATATAAAAACCTATTATGTTAAGAAATAATTTTATATTCTCTTCAGTCGTAATAATATTTGTCATTAGCATAATAATATAAGATTTCAGTCTCTTCAAAGTATTAAAAATAAAAAAGGAGATAATGGGAATTAAATTAAAATTTTAATAATTAAAATCTTCACTGTTTTTAAGCATTGAAACTGTTTCTGAATTAAAATTAAAATTGGTAATACAATATTAAAATTTAAAATTCCTATGGGAATATTCTATAGGTATGTACTGAAATATATGATTAAATTATATGCTTTTCATAATATGCAAATTAAATTTAGTAAACCTAACAATATATTTGTGAATTATTTACCAAAAACTGTTCAATTTATATGCCAAAAATACTCTTTTTTCATAAATAAGGAATGATTCAAAAGAATTAAATTTAATGAATGAATTCTCTTCATTTTTGTTTCGAATGGAAATAGTAAAAAAAATTGTTATATGTCCTCGGTATATTTAACAAATGCATTGTATTTTGAATAATAAATCATTTTTTTAGTTAAATATGTTCTTTTTCTATTTTGTTTTCATATAATTCAAACTTTCATTGCATAACATATCTTACGCAATTATTTTATTTAAGTAGTTTCATTTGCGTATAAAAATATAAAAGACATCTTTCTAAAAAGTAATTCTAATAAAACGTTGTTTACTATACTTAATATTTTCCAATAAATATAACTAAATTTCATTCAAACATTTTTATGCAAATAGATACTTTTATATTTCTAGAATTTTATTTATTTATAAAAGTGCATTTATATCAAGTCTAAAATAATGCGAGAATCACTCATTTCTGTTTGTTTTGTAAAACGCTGTGACCGGATTACTTAATTATCAAAGATTCAGAAACAGGTTTGGGAATTATTTCAAGCCTATCTCCATAAATATAAATAAATCGGGCTTTCAAGGAAGTGGAAGAATATATTTTCTTTTTAAATTCGCAAAACGAAAAAGGGTTTTAAATTAAAAATTAAAGAATATTCCTCTAGTGAAATATAAGATTAACAAAATATTTTGCAATCTACAAGAAAAATGTTAATTTATTATTCAATGGAATCTATTTTTAGAGTGCTTATTTCTTTGCTTTTATTTAAATCTTGAAACCTAGGGCACCTCTGAAACTTATTTTGTTAGAATTATGAACAAAGTTGGAAGATAATGATTTACTGAATTGAAAAAAGTGAATTTTAAAGCAATCTTTAAATTTTATGCCCTGATTCCCTAGATTAAATTAAAGGAACTCACTTTATTGCAAGTACTAAGTGTTAAAAGTAGCATTTGTTTCACTAGTGATTTTATACGGAAAAAAGAATAAATGTTTTATTCACAAATCTTTTTTTTATAAATTAATTATTAAAATAAACTGGTGTTTCTTTCCACAAGCAATCAGCAAATACTTAACAGTTTTATACGTAAAACCGATTTAAGAACTAATATTATATAGGATTATTGTTCCTTCAATTCTAAGTCACTAAATAATTATTGTCTCTATGAATATTTGAAAAGGAGTAAGAAATTAATGATATATATTCATGTTCTTTCAATTAATAACCATAATGTAATGTAAGAACTAATATCATTTAGAATTATTGTTCCTTCAATTCTAACTCAATAAATATTTTTTTGTCTTTATGGATAGTTGAAAAGGAGTAAGAAATTAATAATATATGTATTCATGTTCTTTCACTTAATAACCATAATAATTCAAATAAAAATTAATTATAATTTGAAAATGTATTTCAACTTCCTTAAAATAGAAAGAACATTCTACTGAAGCAAGAAAACAATTTAATTTGTCTACCAATTTGTTTTAAGCATTATAAACTAGCAATATATTAAAAATAACTAACAATATATTAACAATAAAGAACAATATTTCCCCATAAAGCTATATTAAAGATCTGAATTCTGAAGAATTTGAATTCTTATGAGTAAATAAAATATTTTTGGAATAAAATTCTCCAATGAAAGAAGCAAACGAATTATTCCATAAACAAGAAAACCAAAGACACTTTCCTTAAGGTAAAAAATAAATAAATCACCTTGCTGAATTTATTGTTTGCCGGCAGGCCACAAATTACGTTTCCTCTCTCCTTTCATTAAAAAAAAGGAAACAAAAGGTAATCGAAGCGCAAATAGAAAGAGAATTCATCATTACTTTGCCTGATATTTGCTTCCAACGCATTGCCACATCAGAAACAAAACATCTGCTCTGTATCGGAAATAAAAATTTTGCCGTCGTCTGGGGGATTAACTACTGGATGAAATTGCGTGCGTATTTGATGAAACGAGAGAAGTTGAAGCCAAGAATAAATGCCTTTTATAAGAAAAGGCAAAAAAGAAGAAAATGGTAAAGAAATCAAGCGTACAATCATCAGATAAGAAGAGCTTAAATATTTCCTCCCAATGAAATATTTTAATAAATTGATTTTTTCTTATTGATGAAAAAACGTTGTGTTTTTGAATGCAAGAATTAGTTTTTATGAAAAATAGCTTATTGAAGAATATATATTTTTCATAAGGAGAATTCTTTTGCTAAAAGGAGAATAAATGAAAGTCAATTCTTTGGACTTCCATTTTATAATTATTGAATTCACTGGCCAATGAATTAGAAACCTTTGAGATTCGCATTTGAAATCACGCTAGGGATGAAGTAAGAAAGTTTTTTTACGTGGTTAGAATGATAGTATAAGTAAGGTGTAAAAGTCCTTTTCATGATGAATGAAGTAAAATGGTGAAAACGATAGATCTTTCTCCGTTTGAAAAACGGATTATTGTTGGTGCCCGTTTAACAGGTGCCTCGATTTCAAAGAAGGCTGATCTCACTGGGTTCTCAAAAGCATCCATAGTAAAGGTTTTTAAAAGTTGGAATCAGAACCCACAGCCCTTCTCTAGAAGACGTAACAGCGGTGCAAGAATAAATGCCTTTTATAAGAAAAGGCAAGTAAGAAGAAAATGGTAAAAAATCAAGAGTAAAATCATCAGATAAGAAGAGCTTAAATATTTCCTCCCAATGGATTATTTTAATTAATTGATTTTTTTTCTTATTGTAGAAAAAATGTAGTGTTTATGAATGCAAGAATTGGTTCTCATGAAAAATAACTAATTGAAGAATATATATTATTCAATAAATACTATTTCTTTTTATATAAAGAATTCTTTTGCTAAAAGGAGAATAAATGAAAGTCAATTCTTTGGACTTCTATTTTATAATTATTACATTCACTGGCCAATAAATTAGAAACCTTTGAGATTTGCATTTGAATGAGTGCTAGAGATGAAGTAAGCAAATTTTTTTTGTTACGTGGTTAGAATTGTAGTATAAGTAACGTGTAAAAGTCCTTTTCATGATGAATGAAGTAAAATGGGGAAAACGACAAATCTACCATCCGAAAAAGGGCTTAATTTTGGTTCCCGTTTAGCAGGTGCCTGGATAATCGAAAACGGAAGATCACACTGGGTTCTCAAATCAGCCATAACAAAGGTTTTCAAAAGTTAGAATCAGAAACTATAGTCCTTCTCTAGAAGACATAACTGCAGTTCGAGCTCAGTTTTCCAAGATTGTGATCAGAATTGTCTCCGACAAACTGTATTGTAGAACAAAGACTAGACTGATTTAAATCGTCAATCAAGGTTCTTCCCAACAGATTTTTAGCTCCAACCATGCACAGAGAATTGAAGGATAGGAATGCATAGCCAAGTGCCTGTGAGAAAGTCACTTATTTCTGCCCGAAACGCAAAAATTCGTTTGCAGTGGTGTCGGGAAAGAAAACATTGGGCATCTGAGGATTGGAAACGGGTAATGTGGCCGGATGAATCACGCTACATCTTATTTTGTATTGATAGAAGACATAGAATTTGGCAAGAACCCCACGAAGCCATGAGTCCATCTTGCCTTACTCTGACTGTGCAAGGATCTGGAGGGAGTATCATGGTATGGAGCATGTTCTGCTGGCATGGAAGTGGTGTCCTAGAGTTCCTTGAGGGTACACAAACAGACATGCGATACCTAGATATATTGGTAGATTAAGTGCGCCCTGCAATGTTGCATTTTTTATCCTGATAGATTCATGGATAAGATAGATTCATGGATTCACAATTCAACTATACATCGTGCCAGAAGAATTGGTTCACTGAGCATCATTCTGACATCCAACTCAAATCATGGGGTCACCGCATAGTTTAGATCTCAACCTTATAAAAAATGTGTGGGATATGGTGGAAAGACGCATCCGACAGTACTCTCCTCTTCCATTTAATTTACAAGATCTAAAAAGCTTCAGAAAGTATAAAAAGTTAAATGTGCCCGTTTAAGTTTCAAATCTATACATGTTTCGATCTTTCTACTTAAAATGAATATCTTATTGTTTCTATTTAATATTATGCATTAGTTATATAAACATTCAATGTCAATATAAAGTAAGTTTTTCAGTATGCTTTACAAGGAAAATAATCGAACAATTGTTGATTCATCGATGGAATGAATATTGAATGGATGGAATATTGGATTTTTATCTATTTTTTTAAATCAGAAAGTTTTATACTAATTTATAAATAATTTTATCTTTCTATTCTAAGCATTTAATTTTATATTTACTCCAATATGTAATATATAAAATATTGTATCCAATATTTAATATTTCGATTTTTTTGAGTCTCTCAAAAACTGAGTAACAATTGCAGTTGATGTGTTCTTCTTTTTGAAAATATCAATAAAAAAATGATATCTTTCAGAATGCTGAAAACAAGAAAGGGGATTAAATATTGCTGTCAATAAAATTTCTGACAAATTTAACGAATTTCAAATAATTACAACTTATTTTCTTGAATTCCCTTTCCATTTCTTCTCTTTAACTATCATCGAGCGGAAATTGAGACATTTCATAGAAAAGGAGACAAAGATAAGATCTGTCATCACTACGATTGTTATAGACTATGCTGATAAAAAAACGCAGAAGTTTCTTATTCTCTTTCTTTTTAATAGCCCACTCAAATGCTATTCATTTTTTTTCAATATTTGCTTTATTTCTTTTTTTTAATCGTATCATTCGATGCCAGTGAAGAAAAAGAAAAAAAATTATCTCTGTCATTGAAAATGATAGAATAAATAGGTTTGTTTATTTCTATTTCTTTTGAGAGATCTAAAAAAAACCTGATAAGTTATCAAAGAAGATGGACAGTTTTGAAGAATAAAATAAAGTAAAATCTCTGAAATGGATTGTCTAGCTGATATCGTTGACTCATGGGAAAGAAACATAGACATTCCAGAGCATCACAAAAAGCAGATATTGAAGAAGAATTGAGACTCGAGGGGGGGGGGGAGATTGTTGAAAAAGAAGAAAGGTAATTGTAATATTCCGACACACGCAAACAAGTAACCAGAGGATAGAACTTTCCAAACCGTTGTTTATTTAAGTTTAAATTTTGCTATTATTCCAGGTCATTATCAATCCGGACTCGTTATTGAAAATACTGGTTTTTCAATTGTATATAATCTGGGAATGCATAGGATAGATTTTTCTAACCAGAATCATAGGAAACATGCAAAGCAAAAAATCTAAAAGAAAGATACTTACACCAAATTTACTTATTTGCATACCTTTGATACACCATCCTTTAAATTCTAATTCCTAAACTATTTTTATATGTCATATTCATAAAACTGTTTTTAAATTATTTCAAATATATCTACTTAAACACATTTCTTGAAATGTTTTTTCTTCTCAATGTTTTTTTCTTATTTCATTATAAATTGGTCTTTTTTTAAGACATTCTAAAGATTTCTAGTATTAGATTTAAATATTGTTGTTTCCTCGTTTCATTATATTAATTTCTAGAGTAAAATTTAGCATGAATTTTATGTTTCTAAGAAGTTTAAGGTCCGAAAAGATAGTTTAAACTAAGTCATAAACTAAATACAACAAAAGTTTAAAATGAAATCTGCTATGCATATTTTGTTGTATCATGTCAGAACATAATATCTTGAACGTCCAAGTACCACGTGCTCGTGCAAGTTGAATATCATTTTTATTCATTTTAATGGTTTCGTTGAATGAGTCACTTTAGTACTGCAGACTATCCAAAAAAACATTTTCTCGCATTTAATGTTTAAAAAAAGATCGCATTTCCTGTTTATTTCATTTCATATAATCACGTGCACAAAATGACATTTTTCTAGATTTTTTTTGCTGTAGTAACTAATTTAATTTTTTTAATCAGATTATTAATTTTTAATTTTTTATGGCAACACATTATTAAAAGCTGATTTTTTTGAGATGCTCGTGCAGATAATAAAATTTCAATTTTTCTCCAGCGAATTAAAATTTTTATTCTTCGCCTACGGATTTTTGTTGACGCCGAAAACCTCATCCCCAAAACAACATTATGTGTTTGACTTGATAATAACGCGATATAGTTTTTTTCGGTTTTATTTTGTTTTATTTATTCCTATGATTGAATTTAATTCATTCATATTTCATATTCATGTTTTCTGGTTGAAATATTGGTTATTTTCAGACGAGTAAAGATAATGCATTATTAATTATATGTTATTACTTGTAACTTCACATAAGTCTGTAATTAAATTTGAATTTTTATCCCAGTCTAATTTCATATCGGTAATTAGTATTGGGAAAGGCATTCTGTATGATATATTCTTTTATAATACAGCTTGTTTTTATTAGGTCATATAAAAAAAATGAAGCTTTTTAAAAATTGAAAATCTCTCATTTATTTCTTATAAACGAATATTATAAATATATTCATGGTAATTTTTCAAGTGAAAAACGTCGTCTAAATTTATGGCATAGTTCATTCACTATTGTCAGGGAATCACACTCTCACAATATTTAACTTCAGTCACGAATTCAATTCTGTTGTTACCCAAGTCTCAGCGTAATAGATGAAATAAGAAAAAAATTATTTATGACTTTATTAAATCATATCTAAATATAATCCGAGTCCTTTGTTTATTTATTTTACATTTTCTTCTGTATAATGTACTAATTGATATATCCTTTTATTTACCTCTTCATTTTTATAGAGTAATTTTCAAAATAATATTCTAGTTTTTAAATTTTTATTCAATCCTTCAATAGCCAGGTTTAGGTTACAGAAACCTAAATATGAGGTTGCGGTATTCTATTATATTTTTAGAGTTGTAATTTATTTTTTTAATTGCTTTAATTATGGATGCTACAAGATTAAAGGAAAATATTCAAATTATTAAAAATAATTTACCACATTGATATATATATTAGATAGACTAAAATTTAAAAAGACAAGCTTATTCAACATTCTTTTAAAATTGACTAGGTAGTATTTTTTATTTCTTTAAATAGAATGCTTTTTTAAGGAACTAATGATTTCAACTTAAATTTTTAATCATTTGAGAAAATTTATTTTCGTATTCATAAGATGTTAATTATGCTGTTTTAAGGAAAAGAATCTTGTCAAATGCACAAAGAGTAGATTATGTCTGCTCTTAATTTGCTCTTAAAGTTGAAAAAAAAAACTCTCTGGAAAGAGGAAAAGGATTAGATTTTTTGTTCGATCCTAATAACTATAAATAGACTCTCTAGACAGACATTATATTACTTCAAATAAAACTACCCACATGTATGTTTTAAAATATGGATTTTATAAATTCAAAGATGTCAGTTAGTTCACCTTGTAATGTAATACTTACAAAATATGAGTAGTAATCATATCTATAAACCTCAAGTATTAGTATACATTATTCATAGTATCATTAAAATGTTTCTTATATATTTCAAAGTATAATAATGGTTTCAAAATAGTATGGAAAATTTCAAAAAGAAACATCAAATTTAAGAACAGCATAATACTGTTATTATGATAATAATTTATCCTAGGAAAAGGTATTGCCAATGTTTATTTAAATTACATTTGGTATTGCTCTCAACTAATAGTGTATGTGAACGTATGTGTGTCCGTGCGCTTGTGTGTTTGTCTATGTCTGTGCGCTAGTGTGTGTATGCGTGTTCGTTATAGGACAGATTTACTTTATTTTGAGTTATCAAATTTGAAACAACTGTTATTTATGGCATGGCTGTATACAAATGGTTTCATTGTTTTTACATGAAATTAATTATGTGAATTGTATTTAATTTGTGCAATGTATAGTTATGCATTGTATAATTATGCATTTTATTTTATTGGATTTATATTAATTATGTTCATTGTATTTAATTTGTGCGTTGTATTTATATTAATTATGTTCATTTTATTTAATTTATGCAATGTATAATTATGCATTGTATATTTAAATTATGCATTGCATTTTATTGTATTTAATTATGTGCTTTTCTTCCATTATTGAACGCCCAAAAATTAATTCTCTAGTCATTTTTTTATATTCTTTGGCAATACAGTAATTATAAATTGCAAACTTTTATAATTCTTGTGCAAAACTTAAGCAATACGGTAAAAGTTTAAGCAGTTGCCATGAAATTACAAAAATGGCGGTTATTGTGATTAGTACAATGAACATGGAATTCAGTAGAAAGGTGATGACTATGCGCATGTTAGGAGTAAAACATCATAGGAGACGTGAACGTACGCAAAATGCGTACAGTGAGCGCGCGCAGTTCAAGATTATAAGAAGAGGAGGAACGGACGCTCAACTAAAGACACTCACTGCAAGTGCAAGTGAGTTCTTTCGCAAAATATGGCTAGAAGAAATGACCTGGACGACTTCACACGTGGAAGAATGATCGGAAAGTTGGAGGAGGTGCATAGTTCGACCAGTGTAGCTGCAGAAATCGGAATCAACAAGTGTGACGTTTTGCGCTCTTGGAAAACCTTTCAAACCATAAGTATAGCTTCTAGAAAGGTCAGTGTTGGCCTCCCTAGGAAAACAATTTCAGTGGATGGCCGATATATCGTTCGTAGGTTATAGGGGTAGGCGAAAAGACTCCGATATCAGACAGCAAGCGCCACTGCTCAGCAACTGTGTACGACAACGGAACGAAAAGTGTTATGGTTTACTAATTCCAGACGCCTACACAAAGATTCGTTTACCGTCCTGAATGCTTTGAAAGTTGTTCATCGGTGGCACCGTTTAGAGTGATGTAAAGAGTACAAAAACTGGACATCTCATCAGTGAAGTCTATTCTCTTTATTCATGAGAGTCGCTTCAGTTGAACAAGTGATTCTCAACACCAGTTGATTTACAGAGAGGTCTAGATACGGTTTCATCCCAGTAACAACACGAAAAAAGGCCGGTATGGTGGTCCTGTAATTGTCGTCGGGAAGGCATTATGCTGAACGGCGAACTGAGTTCCACGTTTTCGACAGAGATTCTGGAACCGAAGATTGCTACTGTAAGACGGTGGATTTTTTTCACGCGTGCGTCTGTTCTGAGTTGCTATTGGACCAGACTTCGTTTTTATGGTGATAATTCATGTCCACGCCAGACTGCTAATGTTCAGAAGCTACTGGAAAGTGAAGATATCACTCGAATGTATTGACCAGCATTCTCACCTGATTTAAATCCCTTAGAACAAGTGTAGGATGCTTTGAGGAGAAACCTTTGCTGCACGATTACATTTTCTGGGGAACACCCAACAGAAACAGATGTCATTTGGAAAATAGACACTCTCATCTCATTTAGACAATCTATTGCTGCGTTTGGAGAGACGGTGCGAAGCAACCGTTGCAGTAAGGGGAAAGCATACCCCATACTAAGGAACATCTGTTTGTTGCTTTCTGTCTTGGACAGACAATCATGTGTAGCGATACTATGAGCTCAACAAAGCCTTTTTTTTATTCCATATTATAGGCAGTCTATTCATTATTTGCCCAACTATGCTTTTATTTAACTATAAAATGATGTATCTCATTTTTGAATTCCGTGTTTCTCAGATGGTTTCTTGTGAAGTTATTGCAAAAAAAAAAACACTTGTTGCTTAAGTTTTGAACAATTATAGATAAGCATAGCGAGCTATTTCAATACTCATAGATTTGGAAGTAATTTGCTATGCTGAATGATTATGATTGCTCTCTTCTAAATTTTTTCTCCATATGATATGCAGCTTACATGCTGTTGTTTATAAACTATGTTGCACAAGTTTAATACTGAACTCAACACCTTGTTATCTTTAATCTTGTTTGAGGAGTTAAAAAGAGAAGTTCCTGATGATCCCTTTGAGCAAGAGACGTAAACATTTACTTCGTGGAATTTTATTCTTTTGTAAATATTCACGGGCACAAAGAATAAAACAAATGGAAGACTACTAAAATAACAGAAAGTTGTTGTTAATGTTAGTAGTTATTGTATTATAGTCAGAAATATAAAAATACTTTGATAAAAAAATCACGAATACTAAATTATGCATAAAGAATTTAGTTGGAAATGTTTGAATAGCATTTCCAGTGAATAGGTTTATCATCAAAAGCAGCTAGTTGTTAAATTAAGTCCAATAAACTATAAAAAGACATTTCTTTAAAATTTCAGACTATCAAATCGTTTTTAATTTCACAGAAAAAAAGGGATTAAAAATGTAAGACATATATTAATCTAAATAAAGGACACAACGTTTATAAAAGTAGAGTGAGAAAACGGAAAACAAAAAGTATGTATTGCTTCTGATGCAAAAATAAGCATTCCATATCTATGATATAATACATTCACAGATAAAATTTTCGGTCCATTGGTAAATTTATAAGTATTTTAAGCAGATGCGAAAAAGTACTTTTATCTTTTTTATAGAATTTATGCGTAACATTGTATTTGTAATTTTCTAGTTTCACTTTTTTAAATATTTGAATATATAAAAAAGGATTATAAGTTATGTACTTTTTTAAGAAGTACAAAATAATTTTGATGAGTCATTCCTCTAATGACATTTAAATAAAGTTTTATAAACTTTGCTTGATTCTTAACTTCTTTTAGGGTCTACATACACAAAAATAATAATAAATAAATAAATAATAATAGTTTTTTTCTTTCAGCTAAGTCTAAGGTTTTATTATTTAAATTTGTTTATTTTTTATTTTGTAAACAAAACTTTTTTTTGTTTTTTCGTTTCTTATTTGTTTCAGAGATAAAATAATTTTGATTTTTCGTTTGAAACAAGTGGAAGTAATCAAATAATTTCGGGAAATGGAATACAAGTGAATCCTTTTTCGGATTAAAAATGCATAACTTCGCATTCAGTTATTTCTTATTTACATACTTTTAAAAATTAGCTATTCATTTTGAAAGTACGGTGGATTTCTTCATACTTTATCTTAATTAAATTATTAATTACAAAATTAACATTATCTTTCGACCAATATACATAAAAAACGCTTTTAGAAAAAAAATGCAGATTTTTTTTGTGTTCTATTTTTAATAATAGATTATTCAACATTTTTATTTAAAAAGCATTTACATTTCAAATAAAAATAATTTCAGGAAAAAAAATAAAAGAGCATAACAACCGAGCTTTGAAGAAATCATCAACAAGTAACAAAAAATTAAATGTTTGTTCTTATAGTAGAAAACAATATGAGTATATACTAATGTGGTTATTTTAAATAAATTTTTAGTTTCGACTATGATTAGTATTTCTTTGTTTTCTTTCTTCTAGTTCACAACTAATTCCTTATAAATTTAATTTCATTCCATGTCAGATGCAGAAATTTTTTTTTAAAAAAAAAGGAAGAATAGATTTGATTTTGATTGTCCTGAATTCATTTCACTAAATCGTTTTTAAAACTCAACCGGGCATAATTCAATTTACAAAAACCGATTTTTATATTTCTCTCTCGATCCCAGCTTGCCTCGAAACAAAACTGCACCCTTTCTCAAAGCGATTTGGCACCGATCCCTTGGATAAAGTGGAGGCTGTATTTTTAAATTTCAATTTCGAATACAGGATGTTCTATTTCGAGAGCAAGCAGCAATCACTGCTTGTGCTAGTTGCGCAAGCCAATATAAGCACGTCTTGCTGTCTGCTCGGCAGTGTCTGCGATAAAATTAAACTGTCAAGCTAGACTACACATTTAATAACAGTGCATCATCTGCAATGCAAAGCAGGGTGGGCTGTCGGAGCGTGACAGAAGTTCCTTCCCCAGACACTTCTCAACTATCCATAATCCAGCGGAGAGAGATTCGGATATCTTTTCATACGGCCGATACTCAGTTGCGAGGCTAAGAAGAGACTTTAATATAAAATCGCACTGAGGCTGGTCTTTTTTTCCCGTGGAATTCGACTTTGTATATGGTTGTGTTGGATTAATATTTCACTCCGTAGTTTTGTTCAGGAGTATGAATATTGTTTAGCAACATTACAATGGCAGAAATTATTGATTCTTTTTTTAGCTTTTTGATGCACTTCCTATAATAAATCATTTTGTTCTTTTTTTTTCATTTGTTTTAATAAGATGTTTTTAATAAATATTCTTTGAATGTCATTACTGGGATGCAAAGGAATTCTATACATTATTAGCATGAGTATGTAGTATGTGCATACATATTCCCTTTATTATAGTTTCTGCATTCACTCAGCAGTATTGTAAATGAGTAATTGCAGTAAATTGTAAACAATCTTCTATATAACTGGGAGATAAAAAGAGCATCAAAAGAGAAATTATATGACTGACTGAAGAGAACTACTACTATAAACTACTTCTGAGCATCGGAAAGGCTTCGATATTCAAAAGTATGATTGTAATCGATTTCATTTTAAATGAATAATCAAAGAGCGTATTCATAAAGTGCATTCTGTAAAGAACGAATATATAATACCGCTTTCCTTTGCAGTATTTTAGTAAGCAATATAATTTTGCAGATATAGTAATGGCTAATGATAATTTGACCAGTCTCTGACCACTGACCTTGGTTTCAGAAATGAAGAATATCGAACCGATATTTGTTTTAGAATGTTCGATGATTGATCACAAGATACAAAAAGAGGAGATACACATACGGGAATAGCCCAGTCGAAACAGGATTAATCCGTAGAATTGAGCTGAAGCGAGTAATTGAGCGAAGTCTTTCTTTAATGTATTGATCACCTGCGAGATTCTGATCATTTTGTACTCTTATAAATGCTTATAAGAAATTTGTTAATTGTGTGATGTTTTTTACAATGGACAGTTTTTTCGTGTCTGTTTCTTCTGGGCTTTCCAATCCCACAAGGAGGGGGTATTTCGGGTGCGACAGGAGGGAGAATCACCCCCTTTTCACTAAGGATACTTAGCGCCAAACATGACAACTCGATGTTGTCGTTGGAGGATATCTTCCACCGAGAGATATGACACAAGAGCGCGAAGAGTTGGCGATTTTGAAAAGTGCGCCAAGGGGGTGATGTTCTTGATAGATCAACCGTATTTCGTAATTGAGGATGAAAAGTTCTGGCTTGGTGGCTGGTTCTCGCTACATCTGTGTGTATACGAAAAGGTGTGTGTGTGTGTGTGTTGGGGGAGGGGGTATCTCCTCTCATCGATGACGGGAGGTTCTTCCTTAGAGAATGGTTGTACTGTGGCAGTTGTTGGTCCTTACGATTAAACCACAGTTTTTCCCAGTGGCACTGTCACGACAGTCCTTGTGCCTTCAGTGTGCTTTCCAGCGTATCGGAGTAGTCAGTCCTTGATTTTCCTATTTGTGCATATTCAAAAACAATACCTTATTAAAGTCAGTTTTAAGAAGAGCTGTCATAACATTAATTATTTCTTCATTCGTATATCTTTGCTACGTTTTAAAGGCTCTTTTTTAAAATGCATTACAGTTATTAATTTAATTTTCTTTCTTAGTTATAATCACAATTAATAATACTTAATAAATATTCTCTAAATAAAGCTGCTTTTTTCAAACCGTTGGTAGCTTCCCAATTTTAAACAATATAACTAAAATATTTGATTTATGGAGATGTATGTAGAAGAAACAGTGATGGGATGTAACATTTCAGTAAACTTTTTATTTCTACTTCTCAATAAAATAAAATCATATTAACTTTTGTAAAACAAAAACTTAATCCCATTAGCAGTTAAGGCAAATTTTCTTTAAGAGGGCATTAAGAATGAAATGAAAGTTACCAAAGTATTACTTCGATAATAAAATGATAAATTTAAGATGTTCTGAAATAAAGATTTTTCTTTATAAGTCTTATAAAAAAAGAATCAAGCACAGGATTTTGAAATAATATCAAAATGTATCTAACTATTGTATTTTCTTAAAAATTTATTATATGTATTAAAAAATGCTTTATTAAAGTACTACTAAAAAGCAGGAAATAAATTCTGTATCATGAATATGGAAGTCAAATCCAATCATGAAGGCGTTATAATAGAGATGTTGTTGTTCTCGTGTTTCCGTTTACAACGGAAGTAAGGGTGCAGTAGCTTCTGAGGATATGGACCCCCGAGCACCTGAGGGCAGAAGTCTGACTTCTATCTCACAAACTTTGCAAAACTCTTTTTACGGGGCGGACATCATTCATACATTCATCCACAGATCATAATTGAGATCTGAAACAGAAAATGATCGCATCTGATCCAGTACCCCCAGTGGTATTATTCTAGACATGGAGGATCACAACAGGTTTAACGTGCGCCAGCCACCACACACACAGAATGTCTTCAACTGGCGGGTTCGAACTTGTAACACGTGATGAGAATTAAACGACCTACAAATAAGGCTATCCCGACCCGATGATAGAGATTCTGCAAATAAATGTAATATAAATTTTATACAATATTTTACATTTTTAAAGAATGTTTTAAAGCAGCAGTTCAAGCTTTTAATAATTTATTTTAGGCTTCCATTTATTTGATAGAAACATTATTTTTTATATAATCCAAGTAATTTCTTTCTTTTTTTTTATTTTTTTTTATCTTTAATATTATTCAAAAAAAAATTAAATATCATCTTAAATTTCAATATTTTTTTTTCAAAATCGCAGCTAAATCATGTTTTTAAGCGAAATCAAAACATAATAAATATATATAATTTTACATAACATAATAAATACATAAATACATATAATTTCCCAATATATTGCTGTATTGTTAATGCAATATTGCATAAAATTTCAGAGCTTTAAAGCATAAAAAAAACCGAATATTTCTTATTACCTCTTATATTGCGAATAAATGAAAACAAGCGTTTTGACTTTTGATCATTGCAATGAAAGGATTTGAAGAATATATTTCAGAAATGATAAGAAACTATTGTACATTAACTGATAATCTATGCTAGTGTCCTCTCTATAAAATATTGTTTTTATACCATTTTTTTCAATAAAAATATATTTTATTTCATGAAATATCTCATATAAATTATCGTAATCATTTAATATTTTCAATAGGAGTAATTTTCAACCATTTTATTCCCAATCTTGTCGTTGAAATCAAAAAATAAATCTTTATTAAAATATATAAAGTGTTGAAACGTACTTTAAAATAAATTAGGAGTAGGCAATATAGCAGTATAAGAGAGAGCTTCCATTTCAAGAAGAAAGGTTCAATTTAACTAATTTACCTTTATCATTTATATGATATAAACATCTATTTAAGCATAAAATCTGGCAAAAATCTGGAAATTTCAAACCATAATTACGCACTCAAACCAGTCATTTAAGTCGAAATCTACAACATTCGATTGACCATCATCAATTCCATCAGTCTTTCAGATATTCGAATAATGGATATTAATCAGACATCTTCAACATAATTGATCAAAAAATACAGATGATTTGAAAAAAACCCTAGATTACTTCTTGCATCTCCACAACCTTCGTTTCTTAATGGAAATAATAAAAAATTATTATCATCATCAAATGCCTTTCTCAACGTGAAGATTTTTTCCTTTTTACTCAACGGAGTCAATTTTCATGTTTTCTTCCTTTCTTAGCATCAAACAACATCAAATCATTATTAATAATTAATATTCAAATGTGAAAAGCATTAAATATGTTATTGTTACGTTTTTAGCGTAACGGGTTCGGATTGAATGAACTTTACTTGAGGACAGCACAAACAAATTTATTTACAGCTATTTACAATTACAGGATGACTCGATAAAGTAAAGAGATTAAAACAACCCAGCAGTCAACAGTCACTTACAGTGTAAATACAAGCCTTACGCACAATAAGCAGACTGCAAAACAACTATCGTATAGCACAGTCAACAGTAAATCACAGCGAGCTCAATAAAACAACGTTAACAGCAAACGTAAACGCAGCTCACTAATAACAAGCGAGAAAAGTAATCCTCTAATCCAGCGAGACGCTTCTCTTCCGAGAGGAAACTGCTGAAACTACGTCAAACCGTTCCTTATACAGCCCAGCAAGCGCGCGTCCAAAAGCACGTGGAGCTTCATGAACGATCCAGCGACAAACTCCCCGAACTCCTCGTCAAACGTCGCCAACTTCGGTGTACTTCTGAGGCGCTCACCCGCTTGTAACATAATCTAGAATTGTGGATATATGTATGGATCTAGTATATATGTAATCCAGGACAGATTTTTTTCAAACTATTATTAATTTAGTATGAAATAATGAATATTATAGGCGAAGCGTCTTACTTTGTACCATTCCCATATTTCATATCTTTTCCTATCATATGACAATTTATTCTGAGTGTTAGAACTATATAAGCTTTTATTTCATTACAATCCTATAAAGAATTACCCTGTGCTGAAAATAATTAGAGGTAATTGAAAATGTTATTCTGCTTCTTAAAAGGAAATTTTTGAAAAATGAAAATTGAATCTTGCAAGACTATTGTATATTACATATCTAAGAAACAAGTAGCTTCTCAACTTAGTATGTAAAATAAATGATGATGTGAATGTATAAATGTACTTGGGAATATTTTAAGGAGATAATGCCATTGCAACTGTTCAGTTACCATCGCAAAAATAGTAAGTGTTGAAAAATCATGCTGAAAAAAGTTGCGAAAATATTTTTTCTTCTTCCAGAGTGCCTTAAATAAAACACGTATTTCCAGAGAAGAGGTTCCGCTGGTGCTTACTGTAGTCACCATTAACAACCATCGTTCCTAATTTTAGATATAAAATGTATTATTTTGAAATAGAGAACCAACTTTTAAATTCTTTTCATATCTAAAACCTCTAGTAAGATTGATTTTTTTGCATTTTCTTCAAACATCTCGTCGATCAGAGTATCTGAAATTTGACTGGATGCGATTCGTAAAATGAAATATTGATTAATAACGGCTTCTGAATTTTTAAAAATAAGCCAGACAAATTTGTGCAATTCGCTTTAAATAATTGAATTGCATGATTTAGGCAGATATTCAAACTGGTTTTCCAAAATATTATGATTTTTAAAGAATGACACTTTTTAAAATATGCATGATATTTGAATTTTATATAGATTATCTTCAATGTCATTAAAGGTCATTATTTGTTCGACTCATACTTTTTCCACAGAGAATGAACTAACCATTTATTATGAAAGCAACTCACTCTCTGAATGAAATTTGGAACTAACCAACCATTAACTTATAATATAAATATATATTTTAATCATATACTGTAATGAAATCTGGAAAAGTTTTTTAAAAAGCTTTTAAATTCAATTTAAAGCCTCCACTTGTATAGCCTCAAACAAAAAAAAATCAAAATTCTAAGAATCATATTTCAAAAAAATCTTTGACAAAGTTTTGATAGATGATCAGACACGAATGGAACTCTAGTAAATGTTTAGAATTTAATTTCATTCAGTTTTCATTTTGTTTCAGGGATAAACGTGTGTTATTTTTTAAATATTTTTGTTCATTAAACTTACATTATCGGAGTGCCCCACCATCCTGTGATTCGAGAGACTAAACAATCATTCAAACCGAACATTTTATGGATTATAGGACAGCTGTTATTGACGGATACAGATTCTACTCTTTTCCCGTTTTCACACAAGTTTCATATGAAAAAAGAATTAAAAGCTTCAGTCTTTTTTGTTTTCATCTGCCATAGGAAGTATGATATATGGTTTGTAGATATATTGATTCCATGGAACATTGTAGAACAAGTTATAAAAAGAAATTCTTAGCATCTTTTTTAAATACACTTTTCTATAACTCACACTTTTCTATATATAAAAATAACTCTTAGCTTGTTCATTAAAATAGAATTTAATTTTTTTTCTTCTTATAAACTAATAAAATGAAATAAATCATTCTGGAGTTAACTATGATTTACGACTAAATATCATCATGATTACAATGACTAGACGTAAGGCAAAACTGACGGAAATAAATAGAACTGTATTTTTGACAAGTTTCTTGTTCTTGTAGAATTCTACATTTTTTTTTAACGTCGTAGTACCGCAGAACACAGAATAAATTTGCTGCATAGAAAATCCAACGAAAATCTACAATTTTGATGATAAAACCAATTTCTTTTATCTAATGATTTTAAATAATCATGTTTATATGTACACTAATCAGAGCAATTCATTTATCATAGCAATAATGTAACTACTAACTCAACTCATTAAATTATTATTAAATCACAAAATGTTTTTTTTAATACAATCACAGAACTCACACAAAATGCAACAATTTCAAAAGCAACAAAATTCTGATAGAGTATAAAATTCTGAAAGATTTTCAGTACATGTAATCGTATTTCAAATGTTTTAATAGAAATCTTTAAAATTTATATTTATTAACTATTAAATAATAATAATATATTTATTTTATTATTACTTATTTTAAAATATTATGTTTCAGAATATTTATTAAACACTGATAGTATGTATCGAAATAGCCTAATCCTATTTATAGACACAATAAAACACGTGACCAATAAGAGGATATAAAGCAACGAAGTATTAATATAGTATAGTAACAAAAGTATTAACAAGCAGACAGTTAACTGACTGTAATGCTGAAACAATCCCAATAGAAAAAGTTATTGGTCATTCAATTGGTTAATGAATAACATGATTATGTATAATTTTATTTAATCATCATTAGCTTGACAATTGTTTTGATTCTATAAGTGAGAAGGGTAAATATTTCATTCCGGTTCCTCGACTCGAACATGTTTATTTTCAGTTAGTAAATATCACGTCATATTGAAATTCAATCTCTGGGATTTAGGAGGAACATTTGCCAGGATTGTACGCTAATGGAAAAAACCATAACCACAATTGTACTCCAGATATTCTTCATTCTAATTTTTATCATTGATTATTATGTTTTATATTTTCGTATTTTGTCATTTGTTTGTTTCTTTCAAATTGATTGTTGTGTATTTTTTTTCCATGGGAAGGGGGGATGTAATAAAATTCACCTACATCCATACCAAACACCAAAGAGGCCATGTGAGCCCTAGAAACGGAAGTGCGGTGTTAGGTGCCAAAGAGGAAATATTACTGAATTTTGAGAGTACGGCAAACAAAATTCTGGGACTAATTTCTAAAATTGCAGGAATTTAGCTTGAGTGCTCAATATTTTATCATGTAGTTTTATGCATAATATTTTCAACATCAGTTTTTATGACAAATTTTACAATAAATGTACAATGATTATTTTTAACAAAATCGGAATTATAACATTGTTTATAATAGAGAGGAAAATGTCAAAATGGATACCGAATAGCTTTCAAGAGTATATTGATACATTTTTGGTAAGGGATAGCCTTACCAAAAATGTATCATCCCCGAATTTTCGGACAATTAAAATAATAATTTATTAAAATATCTGTTAATATTTTATGCACCACATCGGAATATTGTTTCAGAACAGCATAAGATTGTTATATATTCCAGAGAAAAGGGAGGGATGTAAAAGAAAAGTATATAGTATGATATAAAATCAGTTAATTAACTAACTCAAGTTTTCGACGTATTTTAAAATTTCTAGAGCTCAGGAAAAATTATATTATAGCAGTATTAATTATTTTATAAGAAATCTCAAACAAAAACACTACAAAAAGAAAATTTTTTTCTCTTTTTAGTAAAAAAATTTTACTATTTAAAAAAATGAAATAAAAATACAATGATAAATTTTAGACGGCTTATCATATCACATAGCTTATCAATACAGCAGAATCCTCAAATCTGTGAATAGACCCTTATAAATTATTTATTTCTTGTGACTAAAAACAAGATCAAATTGTTGAGATGGAAGCTTTAATAAATCGATTATTTTAAAAATTGTGAAAATGTTCCAAACAAGGGATAAATTATCGAACTTTGACTTCTTTTTTTTTCAATTAATAAACCCTTCTAATTTTAAGTAAAAAGACATTTTTTTTAAAAAACTATTTCTTAGAAAAAAATGTTTTTTTTTAAATTTTTTAAAAAAAAAGAATTTTTTAATATTTTTTAGGTGTAAGGGTAAGGGTTAAAAAAAGTCATATCATTAAACCTCAGACTAGGAGTAATAATCGAGAATCATCATGGAATAAAAAATTTCCCGTCCACTCATTCGGAGTTTGTATCATACCGATGTCTGAAAAGCAACAATCATGTTATCGCTAGATCGAGCTAGAAGATGAGACCAATTGCTAACGTGGGATCAAGATCAAACCTAATCTCCATCCTGATTTAATGAAAACAAAATATTGGTTTCTATAAATAAAAATATTTCATATAGGTATGAATATTCAAAAAATTCAATCTCGATCATTATCCACAATTCAAAAGATTTTTTTTAATAATATGATTAATTTTAAACATCAATAATATTTACAGAATTTGATGAAAAGTTTTAATTTTCAAGAAGTTTCAATTTACAAAAGAGAAATATGAAAATATTTTAAATATAGGTTTATTTTTTGCTTAATATAATTATTCTTTTTTTTTTAAATTTGAAAAAATCTCTCTAAAATGCTTTAATACAATATTCACTGAAAATGAAATAATAATAATATAAACCAAAGGGGGAAAATATTCATTTATTTGCCATTGTTAATTTAATTACTCATTTTTGAGTCCATTCAAATTTCTTTCAGAAACTCTAGACAAATATTAATCAATTATTTACTTAGCTAATTCTTTTCTTTTGTAATTCCTTTTCTTTCTTCCAAATAAAAGTAATTAATTCCATTAAAACCAAATTAGAAAAAAAATTAGAATTAAAAAAAGCAAACATTTTTTTGGAATTGTTCCAGATTTACTTTTGAATAATTATTTTAATCATTCCAAAAAATGCGTCTTAAGCATTATGTCTGTAATTACAAACCGAACAAACTAAATTTTATTTCTAGTTGAAAGGAATAAAAAAAAATTAGTGGATTCAGCAGAATGAAAGCACAAAAATGGGTTACATCTGCCACCCATCTCTAAACCACAGATAACTACTAAAAATGCAATTAAAAATACATTAAATTGGGATTTGAATTTAATATGGACAGTAAATAGAACAAATTTGATTATAGTGCCAAAAGATAAATAATGTAATGAAATAAAAAGGTTTTTCTTACCTCATTGGTCATCCTCTTTTATTATTCTGCCAAAATATATATTATTTTTGCCATTTTATTAAACTTTTTTACTTAACAACGAAAAAAGCACAATTATTATGAATGTGTGTTCTTTTAAAACAAAAGAATTCCGAATTTATATTTAAAAGAAGGGGTATAAGAAGAAGAAAATTTAAGTCACTTATCAAAACGAGTACAATTAAATTTGAGATGTTTAGACACCTCCTATACAAAAATTATTGCCTGAATCACAACCTATTTATACATATATTCTCCTAGAAACCTAACTCTCAATTTCTCAAGGGGGTTCAGAAAATTCATCCTCTGTCTGATGGGGGAAATGGATTGGGATACAAATATGTTTTTTTCCACGGGAAAAAATACCTGCAAAAAGTTTTCTGTTATGAGAAGCTATAAAATTATGTGTGCTCTAATATCACCATGTGCATTTGTTATTGCTTGTTGAACATTTGCAGATACATTTTTTCACCATATTACATTTGATTTGAGAACTAACTCATCCCAATCTCACTGCAAAAATATCATATCTTCAGAAGACAGAAACATTTGTCAAGATTGTGCCACAGTAAACAGATCTAGGCATACATGTTTTATTTGTTGAAATGACTTCCCACAAATTGATAAAAAAATCTTCTGAAAATCTAAAGTAATATATATATACAAATTAACAAAACAATTCAAGTAAATTGCTTAATAATCATTACTAAATGTTGAAATTAAGCTTATCGTCGATTTGAATGTTAAAATATCTAGGTAGTAGCTGTAATAACTAATAGATGTAATTCTTCTCCTGCATATAGCAAATGCCAAATAATTTGATGGATTTTTTAAAAAAATGTATAATCAATTAAGAAACTATCTATAGATATGAGGTTTGCACATTATGATGATTGTTTAATCTTTTGAAATTAACTCAAGTCCTTACATTCAGATTTTTATTTTTTATTAAAAGCTATAAAAATTTGTTTATTTGCAGGATTTTTTTAACATAATGGAGTTAATGCGATGATACACAATTTGTAAATTGCTATACTTTTGATATAACAAGCACAATGCAAAAACTGTTATACTGTTCTACAGAGTAGACTTTTGAATGCAGAACTATCCAATTTGGTGACTAATTAGTTTCATTTTAGCATTCTCTAAAAAAAGGAGATTTCAAATTTTATTAGTTAAAAACTTAATGAAAATGTAAGCATCTTTTTTTCTTGACTTCTTTGGATACATCAGAATAATTTATCACATAAAATTTTTTAACTCATTTTAAAATTGCAAAAATATATTGATATTTTTCAGGAATATTAATTTCATTTCTGTTAAAAATTGAAATGATAACTAAATGTTTAAAAATAGTTTATTGACAGAATCATGATCATGAAACCATATCTAAAGATTTAAATGGAATTAAATAAACCAATTTTTCCAATTTGTAAATGAAATTGAACTTTCTGATCGACAATGATGGCAAATAAGAAATGATGACAAAGGCTTTTCCATAAACCTAAATTGCATCTAACCATCAAATATCATTGACAAAATAAAAAAAGTAAAAGTAAATAATAATAAAAGATTTAACCAGAAGATAAATAATTTTTACCAATAGGACAAAGAATAAGGCAAAAAGAATATTGAATTTAACTAAGCATATTTAAGAAATGAAATTCAATAAAGAAAGAAAAAATAATAATCACAAATCTAAACACAATGGAATAAATTTAAATACAGTGAAGATTTTTATAATTCAGACTTTCTTTGAGGGGGACTTAAAATTTCAAATGAAAATAATTGCTGTATAGAAAATAAAATTTTCTATATTAAGAACAAAAATTTTTTTAATGAAATTTATAAATTCCATGTGCCAAAAAAAATGCAATTAATTTCTTTCATAAGAATGATAAATAAAGGAGAGAAGGGATTGAATTTTAAATGCATTAAAAAATTTCATTTACAAAGAAGCAATCATTCAATCATTAAAAGAATATTTACAAAGAAGCAAAAGGCTCTTCACATTAAATTGTATGTTATTCGTAACTTCTGCTGAACAAATTCTTACCTTACTAGTCGTAAGATTTTAATTTTAAATACAATTCACATTTTTGATATTGAGTATGCTCCAATACCTTGTGATATGTAAATGGAAAATTTAAAATATGAAAGTGAAGCTAAGATTCATAAAATATGTAAAGAAATAATGAAGAATAATGATTTAATAGTTAATTTAAACAGTTTTTTGATTAATTCTTTTAAATCTCCTTTAACATTAAAAAATTAAATAAGTTTGGTTGTTTCCAGTAAACAAATTTTTCCAACAAAAAATCTGCATATTAAAATTTTTGTATATCAGTCTTTTTTTTTTTTTAATTTAGAAACATTTTACATACATGCTTCACAGCATAATATAGATTTAAAATATAATCTCAATATTTGAGCAGCAAAATTTTCTTTAAAAAATAATTATTATAAAAATTAATGCTAGATTTTGGAAATTTTAATTGAAATCAAGGAAAATCAATTATAAAGAAATAGGTGCAACAAAATACTGAAAGACTTCATAAGAACCATTAATCCTGTAATTGCTCATTATTATATGAAAAGAAAAAAGTTAAACAAATTAATGTCAAATCAAAGAAAACAAGGAATTGCATACAATGAATCTGAAGAGTATGATCATATTAATAATGTAATCTTATTTCTAGTGAAGTTAAAGCAAATGAATTTGCAAATGCATCCATTCAATAATTAGAAATATAACTCATACTTCTTTTACAAGGTATATTTTTACTAACAGTCTCAGAAAAGTACATTTAAAAAACTTAATCATAACTATATCATACTGTATGATAATTAAAATAATTTTTTTATAATCTTTGAATATCTGATAAAGATGTAAAAAGTTTCTTAGAAAGATATATCTGATAAAAAAGATGACTAAAAGATAATAAACTCTCTTAGAAATAATACAGAATTGCAAAAAAGATAAATCAAATTAATTATCTACTTTATAGTACTACATATAAAACTGTCTCTAATAGCAGGAAGTAACGATTTTTAAGAATATCATATCAATTTCAAATAATATGTAATAAAAATATGAAATATGCAACAAAAAGTCTTAAGAACCAGTTTCCCTCCCCATTAGTAAAAATAGAGCAGTAAACGGTCTATAAAGTTAGAACTATTTCAATAAAAATAGTCAAAACATTTTGCAGAACTACTCTCTTTATGAAGGTTCAATCACAAAAGAAAAAAGAAAGAAAACAAATCTTAAAAGTTTTAATTTTTTTTAAATGATTTTTCAGGGGAGGAATTGCAAGATCTTCAGAATGCAGATTGATTGATAAGATTAACAATGAAAATCACAGATTTTTCTTTTTCTAGATTATTAACTATACAGGGGTCAAAATATTTCTTTTTGTATTAGATGATTAATTCTAAATAATTATCACTTTTTTCAATTTATGGAAACTTAATTGTATTAAGAAATAACTTTCCTCTAATCATTACCTCAAATTCATTTGGAAGAATATAAATCAAGATATAAAGGAGGAAAATTTAACTTCAAGCTTCAAGAAGGATTAGATCTAATGTAACAATTTAAAATATCTCCAAACTTCACAATTTTATAATTTATATACAATGTAACTGAGATTAATTCTTTAATTAGAAGCAAATCCTTTTTTTAATATCTTTTCATTTGCAAAGCAAAATTATTACATACTATTTGAGTATACATAAATGAAACAGATTATAGAAAAATAAGATAAAATATTTTATTAGCCAGTTATACTGAAATGAATGGAACAAGATGTTTGCATTGTATAGTGCAAATGTAATATAATTAACAATCCATCATTAAAATAATAAATAAAAAGTATATCAAAATATTTTACATTTTAGAAAATATTTTTTCAGAATATATAAATTATAGTATGGAATTCCTTTAAAGTTGGAGATAATTGCAAAACCTTACAAGACATGTTATAAAAAGATTTATAGCATAAAAACAAATTTCTTTATTCATGATTACATTCAACACACACTTTTGTAAAACATGAATTGAGAAACTTATTTAATATAAATATATTACAAACTTGTTTTATATGAAAAATCATTGAAATTTTAAAATGATATAAATAACAAAGAAAACGAAGAAGGAGAAAAGTAATAAATATAAGATATAACGGTTATGGCCAGCTCTAGCAAGTTTCACGACTCTTCCCATAGTTTTTGACAAAAATCCTGAAGTAGAATCAAAATCGTCATCCTAAAAAAGTAGATCAGATACCATCTCATTTGATTATCATTTTGATTACAAATTATTTTCTGTAATATTAGTAATAATAGTAGAAGAAGTAAATTAAGAACCAAAATATGCAGAATATGAAATAGATATAATTATTCCAAAAACATTAAACAAATTAGTCCTTTATTAACATTTCTTTTATTTTATTAATTATATGTCATTAAAATTTACATACTAACTTCCTTTAAATTTCTGTTAATAACTTTTAATTTCAAAATAGATTTACAAGTGTAACATTAAAAAAAAGTTATTTAAAAATATTAATATAATTTATGCAGAAAGTATAAACAAAGATTATTACTACCTGGTGCAATACTTACTTTGTAAAGTAAGAAAGTAAAATTATTTAGAGTTCCACATATTGTATCCAATTTTTTTATTACTAATCGAAAACTTATTTAAAAAGTTAACATATAAAGAATAATCTATAATTTTATAACCATAGTTTTTGATTTTTGGAATTATAATTGTAACATTCAAAAATGCATCAATAAAACTAAAGTTATAAAAGTTCATTTCAAGTAAAATTTGCTTTGAGTTCAATTCTATAGAGCTAAACAAGATTCTCAGAATTTAACAACTACAAATTTAAATTATCTTAATATAATTATAAAATTTTAGCTGAAGATTCAACAAAATTTGATGGCATATTAAGATCAAAATATATTCTGGTAAAGCAAACAGTAATATTAAAACTTTAAAAAAAATATTTTTAAAATATCTTCCATGTTTTATTAATTCAATTTCATTCTAAAACATAGAAAAAAATTAATACTTTTAAAATTATTTGAATGAGAATTGTAGATCAAATACCCATGCACAAAATACATTTACATTGAATACACAAAACATACGACAGTAAAAATAATTAAAATATAAAGCTATATTCTAAAAATTACTAAACACCTAATAATTGCATTATATAATGGCATGACTGAAATGTTCCAATTTAAACAAAAAGAATATTAGTGACCTGACACACTACTAAGCAAAAAATAACTTTGCAATAAAAATATTTTTTTTTAAATGGAAATGCAAGCAAATAAAAAGTAAAATGTAAAGATGTTTGCCATTTAAACAAGGAAAATACATTGTTCACACTTAATAAGGAGAAGTTAAGGAAATGAAATAATGCCACCTCTTGCACTTACATAGTAAAGAACATAGAAATAAACCAAAATGCATATGCTTTTTTATGAAGTGTATATGAGAAAAAAAATTGTTAAGTATAAAACATTATATTCAGAATTTATTTAACTATAAAGCAAATATAATATAAATTTCTAATTGTATGCTCCTTATAAAATAACAAAGTTACAAAGATACCAAATATCATGACAATGATCTGAGGATTGGCAAATTTGAGATTTTATTTTTCACATACTCATGTTTGAAAGAAATAAAGATATATTCTACGATAAAATTGTGCATTCTAAGATTTAATAATAAGAAAATAATAAAGTCTGCACACATCTTTTTCAATATGATTATTACAATTTATAAATCACTAGCAAAAGTTTTGTTTATAAAATCTAAAATTTCAGAAGAAAGCAATTATGTTAACTTGTTAACTGAGTATGATAAAATATTTCAATACAAAATGAATTAAAATGTGTTGATTGCCCATAAAAACTGGTCAAGTCCCAAATTATATTTTAGTAGAATATTTTCTTAATACAATAGAACATTTTTTGCAATACTAATAAATGATATGAAAAATGCATTTTAAGGCTATTCAGTTGACTTTTATAACTATTACATGCTGTTAAATATTTTTAATATACATTTCAAAAAGATTTACTTTCCAAAAAAAACATCTTTTCTAGCATCTTTTGAAAACTATTTCATGGTTATTTCTTTTGTTAGCTACAGGGCAGCCTCAACATATTAGTTTATTCATAAATACCTTATTTTTCTGACAATTCTGAGATCAGATACAAATCATGTATTTAAATATGAAATACCTATTCAATTTATTGCCATGATATATAAATTAAATAAGAACTCTAGAATGAAACAGCAGTAATTATGCTAATTCAAAATAATTTAGATAAGCTGATAAAGTTAATGTTATTAGTTGAACATCTCTTGACCTCTATGGTTTATATAAACTCATACACAAGTCAAATTTTATTGCAGAGCAAACATTATTGATATCATGTATAGCAGTGATGCATATGCTAAAGATAAAAAAAAAATCTATTTGCCAAAATATACTTTGTTACATAATAGATTTAGTAACACCTTGAATCTGTAATTGCAATTATGTGGACAGTTATATGACATTGCAACACTAAGAATAGCAGAATATATCAGAAGCCCTCATAATGATCTTTAAAAATATAATTCTTTAGTTTGTAAAGAGCCTGCAACTAAAAGATCAAGACCAGCTCAATAAAAAGACATCATGCAAATTGTGTCAGTGATTAAAAAAAAGTACACTATCTTATAAGAAAATTTTTTAAAACCTCTAACCTCGTATGTTGAACTGTGCTTGACCTAGTATTATTCTTTTATAATTTGTATGTTGAACTGTGCTCAATACAACATTAGTCTTATATAACAATTGATGAAGCCTGTAGTTATATCAACAAGTACGATAAATAATACCAAAGATTAGGTTCTACATATTTTAGTGGATTAGGACAGATTTTCTTCTAACTTGTTCCTCAACTCAATTACTTCAACAATTTCATTGATTACAAAAATAGCTTGAAATGAATGCATAAGCATCCTAGATTATCACATGAAGAGAATTATCACCATGTTCTGTTTGGAATGGGAGGAAGGATTTGCTGATGGAAAAATAAAGGTGTATATGAGTCATTATAAATATGGGACTTACTGCATTACCAAGCATGGTTGAAGAAATATCACTCAAAGATACCATTTTTTTTTTTTTTTTGCCCACATATTTTCATGCAGATTTTTTAGAGTCACTGCATTTGGAAGCAATTCCAACAACAAATACAAATATAAGGATAAGTACATGCAGAACTGACATACATCTTGAATTCCTGAATAAAAAAAGTTATGGAACATTTCATACATGAGAAAAATCTAACTATTTTTGAATTTACAATAGAGTTCATAGACAGAATTTCTTTCATTTAATATAATTCAAAGTAGTCAAGAAAGGGAATTCAAATATATATAATGCTAGAAGACTATTAACCCTTAATAACCTAGAGTTTCAATTTTGATAACAATCTTTTAAACCGAATGTTCACATTACTATTAGTTTTTTTATAGGTTGGCTGTACGTATTTTACTGTTGTATAATATTCTTTCCAACGAAATTTTTTTAAAAATCAAATGTCATTATTGTTTTATTTTCAAGCAAACACAGTAATATTAATAATAAATCACTTTCGTAAATCAGGCTACTAAGGGTTAAAAGAGTATTGTGGCACTTTTATTCCTTACTGTGAGAAAATAATAACACATAGCTAATAGTCCAGAGCTAATTTTAAGAGTAAGATAATTCTCCATTTATATAACAATCTCCAAAATTCAATTTCTGCAGCTTCCAGTTATCATATATTTTATAGACAGATTTTATACCAATCTGGTGTTGGACAATGAGCTCTGGCATTATAAAAGAATTTCGTTCTTAATACAGAAGCAAATAATAATATCAAACAAGAAAAGCCTTCCTCAAGAAATCAAGATACCCAAATTAATGATTAGGTAAACCAAAGCATATTGCAAGGTAAAAACACTGTCTTTAATCTGGAGATACAGAGAGATTACAATTTCACTAAAAAGTAATACAATTTCACTAAAAAGTAATACAATTTCACTAAAGTAATACAATTGTAAAGAGTTATTACAATTTCACTAAAGAGGTATTACAATTTCATCACTAAGTGATTACAATTTATTACAATCCCCAAGCATGAAACCACCATGTTCATTTGTATGAGAAGGAAATAATCTGTGAGTGCAGCTTCAAAAAGTCAAATTGTTATTTTAAAAAATTCAGTTGAAATACAGACAAAATTATGTCAGTGATTAAGTAGCGATATAGAAAGTGATTAGACAAGACACTCCATTTCCTTATCCAATAAGAAAAACAAGGATTACCTAATGAGTTCTAATTGCAGTATTTCTGGTGAACAGAAAGAAAAAATTTACTATGAGACGTATAAGGAAACCCTGGCTCCTTCCAGGAAATTTCAAATGATACTATATATTTGAAAGCTATAAAATTTGAAATAAATACAATCTAAATGAAATGGGGGGGTCTTTATTATTATTATCATCTGTCTTTGCTTTTTCAAATGTTATAATTATGTGTTATATTACACATGATTATAACATTTTTTTTTTATTTGTGGATATTTAGAACAAAATCTTAAATTTATCATTCATCTGCAAAAAATTAAGATGAAAGTCACCATCAACCTAAAAGTTAGAAGGTAAACAATTGGAAAAATAAGAATTCTGAGCAAAGATTCATATATTTCAAAATCTCAATAAATAAAATAAATTAGAAAATATTTACTATACATTTTTTATCTATATAATATATGTAAATATACATAATTTTTTTTAAAAAGTTATAATTATTTCTCACCTAAGAAAAATACTTTTATTGCTTGATATGAATTCTTAAATTGTATTCAAAGGAAAATATAAAAAAAATTGATTTTTTCATCATTAATTTATATCTTAACTTAACCCTCCAAGCGTCAACACCGCAAATAGACGAAATCTCTTCTCCCTTCAAAGCGTTAGCCCCGTGAATAGACGGAAATTTAAATCCCCTTAAAACTGTCACTACCCGTACTTTCACGGGTCGAGTTTTTCGCTTCCCCCAAACTCAAGCTGCAAGATAATGAGAAAGAAATGTGAGATAAGGAGAAGCCAATCTTTATCAGTGGACTATAGGAATGCTGTCTTCCTGGTCACTTTCTTTTAAGCATTTTAAAATTTCGTTTACATTCTCAACCTTACTTTTGAGATTTTGAGAATAAATGCAAATCCACATTAAGTTTTAAATAAAAGGAATAAAACTGAACGTTTGAAAATATATTCCCGGAATGAACATATATGAGTATTGATTCCATAATAATTCCATCCATAAGATTTTAAAACTTTTTAGGGTGAAATACCAGTTAATCTAAAAAAATAAATATAAAATAAAAATTTGACATTTTTTTCTTTTATAACGTACTTTTATTAAAGGATTTTCGAATTAAGATTGCTTATGCAACTTATTTTTTTAAAAAATAAGACAAAGAAATTATATGCAGAATTTTATTTAATGAGCGAGACTTTTCATCTTTCAATGATTTTTTTTGTTTTCATTGATAAGTGTTATTAAAAACGGGGAGATATTTTATCTATATAAAATCCATAAATTAAAGTGAGTTTTTTTAGAATTATAAGTTTTACATTCATTATATTAAATCATATATTTTTATAACGTAATAATTTTTATATAAAAATTGATAATTTATTTAATTTGCAATTTTTTTTGTTTATGGAATTTCACATTCCTTGATGAATACAAACAGAAATTTAAGCATTGTAGAGATATTGTTTTTATATTTTTCTCTAGTTTTTAATATTTTCAAAGTTAAAATAAGCGCAGTTTTTATAGGTTATATTTTTTTAATCGAAATATTAATCTTATTTCACTGTACAGTCTCATATATACAACACGCACTTCTGTGAATGTTAAACATAATGTTAAGTGACATTTTTATATACGTTTAATATTGAGTAATTTAATACGCAAATTTTAATGCTCGTGAAAGTAAATGAATGAATGAGTTAAAAGTTATAATATTTTTAAGTTAATTTAATTAAAGTTAAATAATTATACTTTTGTATTTTAAATTCTAATTTTTTTAACTCCTTGGTCTAATTTTATTTCATATCTTAGCATTAAAAAAATTAATGCGTGCAACTGGCATTTAGATTACCTTCTTCTCTTGTTTGCAAAATTTGAGTTCACTAGAGGTGATTTTAGTTTATTTATCCAGTTTGTTCACAGGAGTAAGAAAAATTCAGAAATACCCACATTTCAAGTAATTTGAAATTCTTTATTCTTAATAAATTTTAGCCTCACATTTTCATTTTTTAAAAACGGAACTTGTTTGAACAAGGGTGTCAGACACGCAGGTCTCTTACTATTATTTCTACTAAAATAGCGAACATCCTTACTGATAGTGAAGATGAATATTCGTTTTGGCGATCTCCAGATCAAAATGTTTGACCTAGGGCGAACACATTTTATCCATATATAATTTGGAACTGGAAATAAACAACTCGGGATAAAATTATCAATAATTTTAATCAGAATTTTTATTACTTAAAATTACATAAAATTTTAACATTTATTCGCAATAAAAGTTGAAATTATCACATTATTTATACAGTGTATAATTTTATTTATACATTTGAATATATCACCAAGTAAATTCATACTTTAAGAAAAATAAGATCTTGAACTTTTTGTATCTTATTTAGTGACATGCTAGTTATAGAACTTTCCCTTTAGCTGCACGGTTTATTTGTAATTCAATAAAAAAAATTCGGAAAATAATATGGCAAAAAAATTTGTATCATTGATAAAGAAAATTTTGAATTCACATTTAATGTACCAAATATATTTCTACTGTGCTATTTCCGAATGAAATGTAAAATTTTAACATTTTATTAATGCTTGAAAAAGAGTTTTTTCAGTCATGATGGATTAAAATAATTTTAAATTGAGATTGACATAGGAAAAGTAATTTTATTTAAGACACATCCTTTTAATTGAGATAAACAAAGGAAGCCTCTAAGTTTGTCATTCGTAAGAATTAATGCATTTAATAAAAAAAAATTATTAAGAATTTATGCCAATTTGTATAATTTTATTCAAAGATTGATTAATTTAGTGATGAGTGTAGTATGCATGCCTTTAGAATTAATATTTTGAAAGCGCATTTTAGAATACTGAAGTACATTGGAAATACTCTGAAAGAATCTTTTTTTTTTCAAGAATTAAATCACTTGCATGTAATTTTGAAATATAATTTCTCATTACAAAGGGATTAAAAATTTTGGGAAACTTATTACAGTAAAAAAATAATAGGCGAACACTTTCAATTCATAAAAATTAGATTCGTATCGTATTAAATACAACAAAATTTATTTCTAATTTAAATTATATGTAGTGTTTCACGAAATAATCAGAAATCCTCTAAAACACAACCATATTTTCTGTGTTTTCAATCTATGTTAGTTCGATCGGCTGAAAGAAAAATGCTGTTCGAAATCGAAAGACTGCGATAAGCAACAGCTGTCACTCACAACATGACATCGGCTAATCTGCCTACCCCTGCTGTGCGGCAATAACTGCAAAAGGGGAAAGCAATCCTTTTGTCCAAACCCTGACACTTTTAAGGACAAACCTGTTATTCAGATGTGCCGCTTTCGTTAAGTATTGCATTCAGAATGTCGCCGTCTGGAGGGTTAAAATTAGGAGTTTGAAATGCAAGAAGAAAACTTAAAAGAAGATCTTTAGTTTAAAGGTACAAAAGGTATATCTATTAAAGAAAAGCTTTTGATTAGTCTACTTTGGATCATGCTGTCAATACTAGCAAAAGAATCCAGTAATTAAATTATGAATCATCAAAAAATATTTGTAATTTATACCATGAAAGGAAGAAATTTTAACATTTTATCAGTTAAAAAAAAGCAAAGGAAGAAAAAAATACAGCAAATTTTGGAAAGGGGAGAAAAATTAGTCAAAAATAACATGTAGATGTTAAAATGTAGTGCAATTCATACGTTGAGAAAATGTTCTATTTTCAATAAAAAACAATGCTATTTATCTTCTAAATTAAATCCTTTTGTGAATGCTTGTTTAAATAAAAAGATAAATCAAGTGGATACGGATTCTGACAAGATGAAAATAAACTTGGAATTAGTTGTTGTCACAATGTATTCTGAACAGACAGAAAATATGTACATTAATAAAACTAAAACATTGTGCAAAATAGATATATGAGCAAATGAATATTCTTTCACTCTTAAAATTTAGTATAATCAAATGTATATGGTAAAGTGCAGAAAAAGTGTGATGATTAGTCAATATATGTTCTAGATAGAGACATAAAAAAGGTCTGTCTAGAAATGAAGGCAATATTCAATAATATAATATAGCACTCATTCGAATAAAGCTAAATTACAAAAATTTTTGGGTTTTATTATAATGTCAGATGAATTCATATAAAATAGAATAGAGATTTACAAAATATATATATATTAAGGGAATACATAGAATTTGGAATTATAATTTTAAAAAAAGTATTTGAAAGTTTTAAAAAATGTGTTACAAATTCAACTGTTTCGTTTTTGTAATAGTCAGCAGTTTTCTTTTCTTTCTTTCTTTCTTTTTTTTTTTTTCATTTTTTTAATAAGCTGTCAATAATTTAGTTGATGCCAGGCAATAAAACTAAGGTGTAACCTTGTAACAAGAAAGACATCCTACTGATATGCAACTTCCTTAATAACCAAAACACCAAAAAAGTCAAATAGAAAAAGAAATCCTAGTCATTGTGATAATCTACAAAATTTCCTTATTACATAGATGGTTGATTTTTGATAGATACAGATCATAAGTCTTTGATGGATTTAAAGAAAAGTCATTTGATAAGCCATCATTGAGGCTGCACTGAACAGTCTAAAAATTATTTAAACATAATTTTTTGTTCAAACATATGCCAGGTAAGAGACTATATATTGTAGAAAATTAATCTGAAAGTTCATTAAAATGCAGTAGTAGACACAATCCTTTTGGAAGCTTATTCACTTAGCTTTAACAACTTCTGATGGGAGATAAATTTTAAAGAAGATGCTGAAGATTCTAAGCTAGTTCTAATAAGAAAAGGAATAAAAGAAGGTTTATTAGAAAAACATTAAGAAGTTTCGGAGAAAGTTAAATACTTTTGGGATAAAAAATGTATTATATTCATAGTATGATTTCATTTTTCTGAGACCCAAATTAGCTGTCTTGACCCTAAATGAATCAAGATTTTACAGAATGTTCATTCAAAACATCAAGCCATTGCATCTTGTATTGAAGCAACATCTAGAAATGTATATTGTCTTAACTTTTGTGATAACAATAAGTTTATTAATTCTTGTTCATTAACAACATAAACAAGTCAATGTGAAATAAACTCATGGTATTTAAAGTACCTTCACTTTCCTAAAAAGTTTCCAATGATTTCTACAGAAACATACTATCTCCTAAATAATTATTATTTAAAATTCATTGAAATTAAAAAGATCACAATTAAGACAATTAATCTCTGATAAATGCATTGAAACCAATATTTCAAACGGAACAGGGGAGACCTCATCCTATTGAGGTAGAATACAGCACTACACCAAAATTCATTCTCTTTTATTAAATGTTCATAATAGATTAATCAATTGTCAAAATTATCATCATTACTAAAGCTGATATTTTTAACAAGGCACAATAGTGAAGTTAAAATACAACTGAAGTAAGTAAAAAGTTTATTATGATAAAACAGTAAAATGTCACTTTTAAAAACTGGCTAGCCTGTTTTTATCCATATAAGTCGAAGAGATTGAATACCTGATATAACCTTTGAAAAAAGTGGATACAGTACATTCATATCTCATTTTAAAAAATTGCTTAGAAGTATGATGAAAAGAAATAGGACTAATCTGAGATCAGATCAAAATACAAAAGTTATTTATAGTTCTGTAATAAACATACAACAGCTGAGAGCCCAAATGATGCAAATAAAATGGACATAGGAGAGAAGGAATCAATTGCTATTCAATTGCTAATTCAAAACTATTGTTCCTAGGATTATAAACATATCTTCACATTAATTGTGAATGGCAAATTGAAAGTAAAAAAAAGGAATTTATAAAATTATACATTATAAAATGCATCGGGTAGGAATTCATATGAATAATTAGCATAATATATATATATATAGTACCATCCTCCATTTTATAATTTACCTAGTTAAGTAAAAGTGAGGGGAAAGTGAATCAAAGGTTTTGAGAGTGCATGCATGTGTGTGTGTGATATATACAGTATTAATTTTTATTGGAAAGCAGTTTAGAGATTCGTGGTCGAAAATAATCTAATAAAACACATTGACTTTTTTAGTTTGTTTTATTCCAGTTTTAGAAGCACGCTGCGCAGCAAACAACAGCCATAGGTTTACATGGTGAAAAATGATGGAAAAAGGAAGGGGCGAAGCATTTATCTCTAGTCTTATATACTATATTCTTATAAATCACACACGTGTAGATTTTTGACATGAATTCTGATACATTTGATCTTAAAAGAGAAACAGGATTATTCTAGAAGAATCTATTTTATATAAGTGATTTATTACTCATCTAAGAAATTCTCTAAAAGAATATTTATACCAGTGATTTATTATCAATCTAGTCAGTATGTAGACTCAATTGCACATTACTTTTGTAATACTCTATTTGATTTATAAATGGATAAGGAAGTTATTATGAGCAAAATTAAGACAAAACTTTGAGAATTTATTACATTTAAAGTTAGTGTTAAAATATTATATATATATATATATATATATATATAT
>JAOUZG010032859.1:4684065-4696578 GCA_026289955.1 Argiope argentata | reverse complement strand
TATATATATATATATATATATATATATATATATATATATATATATATGCTATAGATAACAATATTTTCAATACTCTGTTTTACACATCAATATTAGCAACAATTTTAAAAGGAAAAGTGCAGTTACAAAGCAGCACCTTAATTATTAATGTATCATATTTACTAAAACAAAAGGTTTATTTCTTATTTTAGAATGGAATATTACAAATCATTTGTATGTAAGAGTCCTATTTAATTAAAATTATATTGATTCAACAAGATCATTTCCTATAATTAAAAAAAATTCAACAAAATTGCTATGTAAAATTATCACTATATAGCCCTGCAAATATTTTTTTTAATTATGAAATAAAAAAATTAGTCCATTAATCTACATGTCTCTTTGATAAACAGCATAAATATCAGGAAAAGAGTTGTTTTGCCATCTCATAAAAACTATCATTTCAAAAAATATATATATATATCGTTTAGGCCATGTTATGAATGGAATTTAAAGATATAGATCACAAAACACTCAGTAAAGAGGTTCTGCTATTTGAGAGAAAAAGTTATTAGTAATGATTTTGGATGAGATGGATCACATCATGGATCGTAAGTTCACTTATATCACTCTTCTTTTTTATTTATTTATTTTAAAGTATTTTACTAAGGAAATGGAGTTTGCAACATTTATACGTGATATTGAAACATTAAAAGCAACAATAGCATAGGTTTAGTGCTTTAACATAAGACTTATAACAGAATCTGGACATTTTAATTCCAAGGGTACAAAAGGAGAATACACTGAAATTTTATACAGAATTATATTATTTTTACAATATATGAAAATAAAATATATTTCAGCATAATATTTTCAGCACAAATGTTATACTTACTGCAAAAAAAAAAAAAAAAAAGATTTAATGCTATTTAAATTTGGCAACAGCTGCTTTACAGCTAATACAGAAAAGTAAATTTAAAGTGAAGATTAGAGTGCCCCTTGAAATTGTTGCCAAGATGGCAATACAATGAAAAGCTCTTCCAGCAACCCTGATACTGTTTTGTTTACTATTTTTAACAACGGTTGATATTTAATGAAAATGTTAAATTAAAAATATCAATTAAAGGTTTTAATTTTATACTTTATAAAATTATAAATTTTTTTAAAACTATGGAGATATTGCTATTTAGTTTTTAATGTGAACACAAACAATACTTTTGCTATTTTTAATTGTTAATATGCGCTTTAAAATGAATATTAGCAATTATTTGAATATTGAAAATTATTTTACAAAATCAGCTGCATTTTATATTTGAAAGTCAGGTGCAATAATATTCTCTGCAGTGTTAGCTTTTTTTCTTCTTTTTTTTTGTTCTGACAGTTTGTTTTCTGGCTAATTTGCTATATCAATAATATCAATAATTATGCAAGAATGGATATCAAGTAAATGGAATGGAACACAGCATTTTGAACCAGCAGAATGGATGAGAGGTGAATGAAATACATTCTTATAATGAGTTGAAGTTAGGAAAGAATGCTTGTTTGAAATTTTGTATGGAGAAAATTTTAATTGCTTCGTCCTCAATTCTTTCTCTTTTGATTATGTACTGTTCCTGTTATCCACACAGTTCTTAAATTCAATGTGCTAGGGAATTTAATAGGTTCCTGCTCCTAGTAAAGCCATAGGATATTTAAGTAAAAAAAATTTTGATCTGTGCCTTCAACAGATGCCAAAGGCATCACTTGCTCTAATTTTTGCTCTGCACCCAACAGACCAGCACAGCCAGTTTGAAAAAAATAATACTTATCAGTAAAAAATCACAATTATATAGTGAAAGTTGGTAACTATAACTATTCCACAGGAGTCTTAGTTTAATTTGTCCATCACCTTTATGAGCAACTTGGCATCCTTGGTGCAGCAAGGAGCACACTAAACATCACTTTTAACAACAATAACCCTTTTAATAAGCCAATTTTGAATCATCACAAACTGGTTTAATTCAAAGGGGAAATTGAGATATTTCTCCATATGCAGTGTTCCAAGCACATCTTTAAAATTAGCCAGTAACCCTTAGTTTTATAAGAAATTATCACTAAGATTTAATAGTTTGTTACTCTTTTAACAGCTTTCCTTACAGATTTTTATGAAAAAAAAATTGTAAAAAAGCTTCAAATTTTTTTATTTTATTATTAAATACTAGGAAACAAATTGAAACAAAGTATGCAGGTTTTTAGGTTGAATTTTTAATTTTTTGCAGGTGCAAAAGCATTTATTAATATTAGTATACTAACCAAGTTATCTCAGGACATGGAAAAAAGTAAAATATTAGTCTTAGTATGATAGTTTTTGAAAAAAAGGAACAACACAAAGTGATACCTGACATTCTGTACATAAGTATCTAAATGATCAATTCATTATCACAATATTTATAGAAAAACAAAATCAAATCAGCGTTGCCAGTAACAGTAAAACAAGCAAGAGCAGGTGGCAAACTCATTTTTTTAATTGCACACCACTAATGAGCTGTCGACAAATCTTCCGACTCAGAACCACTTGGACTATCGTTTTTACTATGGCTACATAAAGAATCACTTTAACTATTTTCAATGCCCACTTCTTCATAATCACTATCTAAAAAATCATTGTTTCAATATCTTGCATCATTGCCATTAATTTAACCAATTTCAACACAACTATCCTTCTTTATACATAACTAATCCACAAGCCAAAGTATTCTATACAAGTGGGAAAACACATGACCACTCCCACCGAAACAACCATGAAACCAACAAAACGGCAAGCAGCCTAACAAAGCTTAATATTTCCTTTCATTTATTTCAAGCCAAATAAAACTGCGATAAAATAATTATACTGACAAATTCTGCCTGTCCCATGTTTTCTCAGGATAATAATTAACTGCAATATAAATAAACCCAAGATAACAGGATAATCAGGCAAGCAGTTAACCAAATAATATGAAATTCTCTAGCATGGGAATTTCTTAAACATAGAATAAACTTTGCTCTACATGAAATGTGCATTTTTGCAGTAAGTGAATTAAAATAAATATAATGTTAAATATAATAAAGCTGTAAACCTATATATCATTAATTCTTTATAGTTTAAAATTTAATAGTCACTAACTAATTCAATACATGAAATTCAATCTATTTAGGTTCATATGCAATAAATAGGAATGACAAAATATTTAGAGAAATAGTATTTAAATTAAGTTTTAAAAAATATAGATAAATAGACAAATAGAAAATACAAATACTTACAGACTTTAGAGCACTAATTTTATTTCCTAATTCATCTGTAAGGTGTTCATTTTCATCTTCCACAGTATTTTGGTTGTAAGCTGTGTATGAATCCGCTATAAGAATATAAATTATAATTTAAATGTAACTTCCCTACCAAAAATTTTTTAAAAAAACTTGTATATCGTTAATACAAAAATACAATTCAGTTCCACAAGCCATTCTTAAATATTAAACAGAAAATAATAACAATCTAATTAGAAGTTGTTGTTGTTGTTTTTTCATTTTGAAACTAATTAATTTCCGATAATGATAAAAAGCAAGCAATTATGTTATTCAAGAGAATTATTCTTTAATTTTATGTGCTGTACATAACAAATACACACATAGCAAAAAACTACATATATATTCTTTCATCAATGCAGCACTTTAAAAATACAACAATAAAATGTTAAAAAAGAATTTGCTTAAGTAAACTGAGGAAAATTATACCATTAAATATAAATTTTTCTCTCGATGTCTTGGTAATGTAATTATTTTTTGCAAATAAAGGAAAACATATGTTTTGAAGAAAAAAATAGACTTTTTTTAAACATCAAAATACTACAAAACATAAACTCATATTTTCTTTTGGTGCAGCTGAAATACAATAAATGGAAAATCAAAACAGCAGGTAGCAAATTATAAGATAAGATTGAATACTATATAGTTTACAAATATAAGGTAAAACATCAACTATGCATTTCTCTTAAAATGTTTAGTAAAAAAGTCTAATCTAATGATTTATTAACTCTTTTTGGAATTCCAATGCTCTTGGGGGCTATTATTGCAAAAATAGAAAACTTCCAATTTGCTTTATTATAATCCATCAATATCATTGGAGTGGAATTTCTAATTAATATTAAATGCAGTAAATTTGTTTTAAATACAAAACTCGTTATTTTTATAAATTTTTACATCAAAAAATTTTAAAGGATGATTAAACTGTAAATAGGTGGCATTATTTTAAGAATGATCAATTAATTTCTACCTCGTTTAATTTAGAAATCGATGGTAATTAATTTCTATTCTATATAACTATTCGCTGGTAATTATTTTTTTTATGAAAAACTTATTTTATCAAATAACTGAATTGTAATTAAAATTATCTATAAATCGTGAATTTCATATAACATTCAAAACTAAGTAAACAAAAATTGCAATATCATGTATTCAGTATTAACAGATGCAACTTACAAACATGGCTACGACGCATTTTTAAAAATTACAATGGTCAGAAGAACACATAAAAAGCATTATATTAAAAATGCAATACAAATGTAATATGTAGGAATGTCATCCAGCAAAATAACCGTATTACTAATCAAAATGAAAATTTGTTTTCCCCCATTCCTTTGCTGACGACAACTATTTCAAGTTGAGTTGAAAAGAAATCGAGCTTCTGTTTATAATTATAAATTATTAAAACATCTCATTCTAAAGAAGAATCAGAATAGGAAACATTTACTTCCTTTAAGGTAATTTTTAATACACAACAGAAATTAAATGTGAACTTTTCTGATTTTTAATTAATATATGACGCATAAAATAAAAGAACATAGAGAGATTACCGATACTTCCTATTGGCGAAGAAAAACGAAGTGAGAACTCAAGCCGCGAGCATTTGAAACATGCGTTTTCGGAAATTATTTCCAATCTCCTAATCCTTTCAACTTACGAAAATTGATTTGTGGGGATATTTTCTTTGAGAATTACACTATCAAAATTATTTTTCTAAAACTGTTAGATTTATGAATTTTTTTTAATGCTTTAAAATTAGAAGTATGGTTAAACATTGCTATGTGTTAAATTGCCCAACTGGAAGAAAATCGTGCAAAGAAAAGGTTTCACTTTTCAAAGCTCCAAATGACGCAGTGATGTTAGAAAGGTGGAGACATTTTGTACCTCAAAAAGAAAGAATACTGATGAGTACGGATCGTATTTGCGAGAGACATTTTAAGAAGAAATATGTGATTTCTCGATGGCAGCAGTCATATTTGGGTGATTATTATGAAGACCATCACAGATCAAAATTGACACCTGATGCAGTTCCTACAATTTTCAAGAATATTGACCCAAAAGATCCCCGAATTCGTAAATATGTTTCACGAGTAAGAAATAAAGCTTACAACTCTGGTAACAAAAGTACCACAAATACTTCAAAAATTCCCAAAAAATACGTATTTAATGATTTATTGATGAAAAATATAAAGGTTTCTGAATCAGATTGTATTCATATTTGTTTTAATTGTCTTATTGGCAAATGTAAAAAGCATGCAACTGTATTGCAAAATACTTTTAATGGACAATATGATTTTATGAATTCAATAGCATAAATTATCACCATTTATCAATTAATTTTTAGAATTATTAAAATTAATAGTTTTCTGCATTCAGTAAATAATTTTAAAATTCAAGTTCTAAGGTTTTTATATATATGTTTGTTCAATCAAAATTTTTATGACTAGTTATACGTTTGAAAAGCTGTCTGTATGAACATTTCTTGAGTTATAATTTTGAATGTTAAAAAAAAATGCTTTCTTTATTCATTTTTTATCAATTTAATTTTTCATGTAGTTATCTGAAATTCAACTACTGTTGTTTTACTTTATTGAATAATTTATAAACTTATCAAAACTACCTTTAACCTATCGAATTGAATAATGTGGCAAATTGTTTTCTAAGAAGTCCAATAACAAGTTTTTTATTCAACTTTTAAACCTTTTGTATTTAGATAAAAGTTAAGGACATAAAGTTAACAACTGTACAGCTTTATTTATGTTTAAAATGACAATATCTATATAATAGAATGCTACAAACTTTTTACATCATAATATGTTATCTTTATATTTCTGTTTAAAGCATAAAAATTGTTAGATTTTGAATAGAAGTTTTGATATTTAGATGTTTTGTGTTCATCAACCATCAAATTTTCATAAAAATTGTCCTTATTCATTTGTTAGACTTTAAATGCAAGCTTTAATTTATCTTATGTATTACAGTATTTCCAAGATAAAAATAATTTAAGTTGATAATTTTCGTATATATATGTATACAGTTTTCCTTTTTTGATGTTAAGATAAACCATTTTAAACAGTGTTCCAAAGAAACATGCACATGGTAGTAATATGCAATTGTAAAGGACCATTAATGCATATTTTGAAATTTTTTTTCATTATATTTTTTTTACTCTGTACTATATAATTATTCTTTTTATTTAAACCTAATAGACTCTTTAATTTAATTAAGTAATTACTACAGTTTCATTTTATTGTTTATTATTATAAATGTTATCTTATTGGTATTGCATAAAATTCAGGCCTTGTATTTAACAAGATCTCTTTCATACTTTTTTTTGTTTCATGTAATATAAAAGGATAGATAGAAAAAAAAAGGTTGCTTATACAAAATAATACTTTAAATTGGAAGAAAATAACTGTTAAGTCTTATTTTCAGATTGCATTATCGTAAAGTAGTGTGATATATAATGTCTCAGAAATTATGCATTATGTGATAACCTTGTCAGTTGTGGTCTAAAGTTAGTAATTAGTTCAACATAAATACATTTTTTTAAATGTCATATTTAAAAAATTATTCTATAAGTATAATTCCACATCATCTAAAGCACTATTGCATCTATTTGTATTTCTAAATATCATGGCAATAATGAGTAGTCATTTTCTCCTTTTCAGTATTTTAATTACTGTAAAATGTTTTATGTTTAGTAAAGCCTTTGAAAAGAATTGCCAATTTTGTAATCTTTTATTTTGTTTTGATTTTTAAAAGAAAAAAATTTTTTAATCTATATATTTTACCCTATAGACTAGGTGAAGATATTTTTTCATTTCATATAGTGTGCAAATATAATATAAATTTAATATTTATGGACTTTTATTTCCCATCTGAAAATAATAGCAATAAATTAATCTTTTATACTATACATTTATTGACAGAAACATATGTAGGGGCATGCATAGGGCACATCATTATAGTGCAAAAAGTTAATGTTTGTAATCAAATATAGTTTATCTTTCGAAGTGCAAAATTTCTTTCCATTTAAATAACAACATTACATTTTCACATGAAACTTTGAAAAGGATTGAAATTTATGAAGTTGTGAAAATAATTTATTTTAATGGAAATAAAGTAATGATGGAAAATAAAATATTTGTTAAAAACAGCTACTGAACTAAAGTTACTTTTAAACATAAGAAAAAATTTTATATTTATGTTTTAAAAATATATATATAATTTGTCATCTTTTTCATTAAGTCTATTTCAAATTACATAATCTTTTATCAGTTTTTATTTTCTTTAAATATAATCTCAAACCAAATAGCTATCAAAATTGTAATTCTCAGTCAAAATAAAACTAGTTTTTTTTTTTCTGTAATTCGTTTTAAGATATAGCGTGTTCCGAGTACTGTGCAAATGTATTCAGATATTCAAACCATTTTTTCTCAATTCTTTCATGACAACAAAACATATACGATACTGTTGGACATTAAAATTCGAAAGAATTTCAAAGACAATTTAAGAGATTTTTTTTTAGTGAAAAAAATGACCTTGTTTACAATACAATGTTGCGCTCATTGTTGCTATTTAAGGAAAGCATTCAAATAAGGAACTTTAAAAATAATTATTTTCATTTTTGTTATATGACTAATTTGGGTGAGAAAACCGCTAGTTTAACGATACTAGATGGAACATAACAAAAAGGAAATAAAGCATGTTTGAAGTTTGTCATAGTTACTAACTGGTAATCAAAGAAGAATTAGCCTAAACATTGTTAAGTATCTTCCAATTTTCTTACAACTATTTTTAAACAGATAATTATTGTTATTTATTTGAAATTTTCAGCAATGAATCGCAAGTCTTCTATCTTATTCCCGCCGAAGCCATAGTTTTAGAGTCCAAACTTTTATGTCGCTCAGCGCCAAAGACTCAAACATGGCCCATACACTATAATAATGAGATAGAGATTTGAGATTCGGCAAGAACTGTGTCCATTCTACAGATATTGTGGTGTACTCTTCTATTGTGTCCGTTCAAACGCCTTGTAAAGTCACGCATTTCCCACGTCAGGACAATGCGTCTTGCACCACTCTTCTGTCTTTTTAGCCTTGGTAGCTGGTGCGGAGACTTGTTGGAACTCCAACTTTATATTGCTGAAGTGCGTTTTGGTTCACAGAAATGCAATGGCTCCTAGAATGTTTCGTTGGTACATTTTTTAATTTATTTTAGCGCCCCCATTCAAAAAAAATCAGAGATGTTTCGTCTCTTGCACTAATTCCACCCTAGATCATAACCGGCTTTGGATTTGTGCAATGTTCAACTATTACTAAAATGCTTAGAGCATCTACAGAGTAGATCCTGTAATTCTAGAAGATATGGGCTTTTGGACTTTAAAAAGCACTTTAGTGCAAAGGAATCTTTCAACGCTGACTTGCAGCCTATTTCAAAAGTTTTCGGTATCTTTGCAGCCGCACTAGTTTGTTTTCTTTAGTGAGAGTTGAACTTTTTGAAACTGGTAAGGCTTTAGTTCAACTTCTGTTTTTGCCATTCATTGCACTATCGTCGATTTGCCATTCTTTGCGTTTATCATCGATAATAAGAGGGACTGTATTATTTAAACATATCTACACAGGTTTTATTTACAATATCTACAATCTTTCTATTTGTACAGAAATGCATGTAGCTGTGATGCTGATTGAGAGCATAAAGTTGCGGCTTGCTTTACCGCAAATAAACACAGACACCTAAGCGAATCCAAACCGAACTGACTCTCTCAGGTGGACATTGAACTCTTGGGGAGGAACTCAAGGGTTTTTCTATTTGAAGAGCGCCAAGAAAGGGCTTTGGCGTGAACATACCGCCCTACCATGCAAAGTCGATCAAGGGCATCAAAACGTTGTACGCAAAAATACAATTCAGGAAACAGTTCTTGATTATGGTTATAGAGCAATTAACACAATAAGAAATAAAAATACATATAAAATAATGATGCATAATTATAACAATAATAAAAGGATAAAATAAGATAATGACGCAATTAAGATCAATACAATATGAAAGAAACATTTTTGATTAATTATCAACTATTGGCAAAATAGCTAATTCAGTTATCGGGCGTTTGCAAGTACCCTTTGCTGTTTTTACAAGACATACACGAATAAACTTATCTTTGCCATAAAATTCTTTCGCTATTTTACCTAACAATCAAAAGTTGAGAGGAACGTTATCCTCTTTGGCAATAACCATGGTATCAATTTTAATATAGTCCTTTTTAAAATATCATTTATTCTGATGCAAATGATTGAGATAATCTCTTTGCCATCGAAACCATACATATTGGGGTTTTTTGTTTCCCTTTGCCATCGTTTCATCAGAACATTATCCGAAAAACTTATTAAATTTGGCTCAACAATAGCTGGAATTGGCCTACGGACTAAAAAATGTGCCGGACTTAATGCTTGCGATTCATTCGGATCTGACGAAAGAGGCACTAATGGCCAAGAGTTTAAAATTCCTTCAATTTGATTCGAGACAGTCAAAAACTCTTCGTAAAATGTGAATAATTTCACGCCTGCTTCCCAGATACCTCTGAAATGCCCAGTTTAGGTGGAATGAAGTTCCATTGAATTTTCTCTGAGGTCAGATGATGCGATAAAGTATCGTCTGGACTGCTAAAAAGCTTGAATAAGCGTTTCAATTCATCATGCGTGCCAACAAAATTACGGCCGTTGTCTGAAAATACTTGAAATGTTACTTCTTCTCGACATAAATCTTTTTAGAACTGCTATGAAAGATTCGGTTGTCAAGTCTGAAACGATTTCAAAGTGAACCGCACGAGTTACAAAACATACAAAAATAGAAATATAAATTTTTTGAAGAGGTCCCTTTCTTTGAAATTTGTTTTTAATGTAGAAAGTACACCAGAAATCTACTCCAGTGGTATTAAAAGGTAAAGAAAGCTTACAGCGTTCTTCAGGTAAGTCACCCAATTTTTGAACAGAAAATTGGGAATTATACTTTGTACATGTAACACAATTATGTATAATGTTGCAAGCTAGATTTCTCCCACAAATTGGCCAGTAATTTTGCCTAGTTAAATGCAAAAGGGTTTGTGCTTCCAACGTGACAATTCTTAAAAATGCGCCTCACAAAAGACAGCTTCTTCACTTAAAGAACAATTTTCCTTAATTGTCAATAATTTTCAAAATCTCTGAATTAAATCATCAATTGGTTCATGTTGTGTAACAAGACCACAGAATTGATTAGTACTAGTATCTTCTTCAGCAGATGTAGTGGCAATAAATCCGAACTTAGAATTTTGAAAAATGAATTTAACAGTCATATACTATTTTCCTGCTTCTAGGATAAGCAACGTATCTATCACAGAGAGGGATATGATATTTTTCTCTGTGGTATCTAATTTATTTGATTGACCTACTTTGGGATCAGCCAACGTGATACCGGAAGGAAGGTTTATTTCTTCAACGTTTAAATATGGGATGTGGTTAAGGTTTTTTGCAAGCAATGCATGCATTTTTCGGATAATTTTTAACGAAAAAGGAACGAGATTTTTTATTAAATTCTGATTGATATCGATGTGATATAGTTTTTGATGCGATGTTGGTTTGCATTTTTTCCAACATCATGCAAAGTTTCTCCAAAAAGTCAGTGAAATAAGTTCACTTGGGCAATTCAGTAGAACCTAATCGAAAGTTCGAACTGTCGCTTGGATTCCTTATTCAGCTTTTTAAGCATGATGTTTATTAACAAGCTTTCAGCGAATTTCTTTCAGTTCCAAACCGACAGTTTTAAAAGCACGGATATGCTCCTGACAATTGTCTAGAAATTGTCTCAGACGTTTTGAAGGTTCTTGTATTGTGGTATTTAAAGATAAAAACTCATTAAAACGGCTATTACAGATTAATCGTTTGTTGTCAATAATGCTTTGAAAAGTGATAATGTGAAAAGCGATAATGCTTTGAAAAGTGAACTATATGACTTTTATTGTAACTATATCCGTGGCTGTGCCGCTGAGAGTTGATTTTAAATCGAATAATTTTTGATTTTCAGTCAAATTATCATTTGAATCAATAATATTTTCAAATTGATTTTTGAAAGTACCAATCCTGATATCTACCAGAAAACTTTGGCATTGGTATTTCTGGCAGTCTTATGTAAACAGATTCTTTTTTAGAAGAAATGTCGTTATTTCCTTCCTTTGATACATTTATACTAAAATTTGAGGTCAAAATAATTTTAAGGCTTACCACCAGTTTTTCGCATTCCTCTTCCAAGTCAATGACGGAGTCTTCCAATAGTTGCAACTCAGCGACTTCAAAATAATCATTTTTCATTTCGCCAAGTTTTATTTTTATCATTTCCTAATTTTCAAGTTTTGTTTCACAAATAATTTTATTTTTCGGTTTATCACTTTCAAGGAATGCTGCGAGTTTAGTTATTGAAGTCTTTAACAATCCTCTTTTTTTCTATTTATTACGACTAATTTCTTTTTTTTTTTAGAAGCTGATGAGAATCGACTGCGAACTCCGCTTGATGGACCAAAATTATGTTTGCGTTTGTCGTCGATAATAAGAGTGGACTGTTTTATTTAAAAATATCTAAACAGGTTTTATTTAAAATATCTACAATCAGGCTATTTGTACAGAAATACATGTAGTTTCATTTAGCTGTGATGCTAATTGAGAGCATAAAGTCGCGGCTGCGTAGCCGCTAATAAAGACAAACACCAATGCGAATCCAAACTGAACTGACGGTTCCAAATGGACATTGCACTATTGGGGAGGATCTCGAGGGTTTTTCTATTTGAAGACCGCCAAGAAAGGGCTTTGGCGTGAACAGGTCCCCTTATTCCAGTTTACGTTTTATAGAAAGTTTTTATTTTTAATGAACCACGACATGTTCGCATGAAACTCTCGAATTTCATTGAACTCGCTTTATGATAACCTAACGATTATTGAAAGTATTCATGATACGTTTTTGTTTATTTATTGGATTTTGACCATCATTGCTGAACTTTACACACACACACACACATATATATATATATATATTTATATATATTGTTACGTTTTTAGCGTAGCGGGTTCGGATTGAATGGACTTTATTTGAGGAAAGCACAAACAAATTTATTTACAGCTATTTACAGGTATACACAGGATGACGTGAAAAAGTAAAACTTCAGAAAACACAATTCAGCAA
>JAOUZG010032859.1:4657088-4671867 GCA_026289955.1 Argiope argentata | reverse complement strand
GTTTGCTACAAAGTCCTTCACAATAATTATCCATAACAGATCATCATCAATGTGAATCATTTAATCATTTCAACGAAGAATGAGGAAATAGTAATTTGTTTATTTTTATTCTGATCAGATGCGGGAAAATCGGCCATCCGAAAGAATGCTGGCTTGTTCCGGGTAAAGGTCCGAACTATCCGAGCTGTTGTCCTCAAGTTCAATGTTTAGAAGGTATTATTTGGTAAAACAGAAGAAAGAACGTCTACCTGAAGTGTTCATTGGTTGGTTTACAGAATACATTGGTTGTGAAGAAATAATATCAGTTTTGATTAATTAACATGCATGTTATGTGAAACGAAGTGATTGAAACAACGAACCAGAAAAAAAGTAGTTTCAATTACTGAATAAAATCTTTGTTACGTTAACATGAATTTTGTTATTTTTTGAAATAAGTGTAATAATAGTTATTATCTAATGTAAATAATAAATAATTTGCACTCTGTAGTAGTTTTATATTCTTTCAAGATTTTTTGAATCTTTGAAATAATGTATCATAAATCCTCCTTCTTATCTTTTTTATAATTTTTAATAATTTTTTTCATAAAAAGGAAACTAGAAAACAAAGATTAAGCAAGAACTTAAACAATGAAGATGGAAGCTAACATTTTACAACATGATTTAGCAAAATAGAACTAAATTATTTTAATTAAAAACGTTTTAATAATTTTTTTTGTTTTGAATTTCTGAAATTTTTACAAACAATAGGTTAATTAAAAATATTGGGGCCGACTTTTGATGTCCTGGAGTAAAAATCATTCTAAAATATATCTAACAATTTAAAATAATGAAATATTTCTTATTGAACAAAGTTACAACATTCTATGCAATACTAAAAGAAAAGAAACAATCGCACGTGATGCTGCTGCATATATATCTCACAAAATGAAGTCTTAAACATAGAAGAAATTATTGGAGGAATTTTTGAAATGAATTAAAATTCATCTTTTGAGGTGGATGAAAAATATTACTTGTGATGAAAATCCATTTCTGCTGAGATAAAATATGAAAACATATTCTACCGGAACTTAATTTTAACTTAATTTTTTTTAAAAAATTATTCTTTATCAAAAATACGAATCGCCAGTCTTAAGAAATTCCTGTAAATAATACAAAAGCAATTTTGCTGCAAAAAATTTGCAGCAATGAGGATTCCGGGTAAAGAACAATAAATAAATAAATATATTAACTGTTTTTAATAATTAAAAGATTGAGAATTATTAATTAAGGAATTATTTAAGTGTGTCAGTGAAAAGTTTCTTTCGGTAGCATTTTTTGTTATATCATAGTCATACTCAGCTTAACTATTATGTGAGCATAGAATAACGGAAAAAAGAGTTTCGTTAGTTATCATCATTGTAACCTTTTGTTAGTAATTTATAAATAAAAAATAGATAAAGGTTTTATGTATACATATATTGACTTTGTATTGTTTTGAATTTTGGGATAGGATTCGGTATTTAAAAAATTATTATTGGCTATTGTAAATTAACATTTCTATTAATATTGAAACATTATGTATTTTTAAAAAATTACCCTGTTCTCAAAAAATTTATTTCCGCTCGTCTCTAATTAAATATAATTTCTTTAAAAAATATGTGATTAGTTGCTTTGAGTTTTAAGCCTTTATCTTTTCAGTAAATTTTCAACTACACACAGAGAGAAAACTTTAGAAATTATTTTAAAAATAAGCATTATCGTCTGTTGCTGCTTACATGCTTTAAGCCATACATCCTACTTAATTATTCCAATTATATATTTAGACAAAGCAAATTTGAAATAACAAAGTTAGAGAAATATCTATTAATATTACAGTGTGTTATTCTCAGGGAAATTTTAATGTTTCAATAAAAACATTAGATCTCCAGAACAGTTTTTAAAAAGCTAGTCTCATAATAACATGTTGAGCTTACTGATTAAAGCATGTTTCATCTTAAATATGCTTAATCATTTTAAGCTATAACTTAGTAGAATTGCCACGTCATTATAAAGCGAAAACACTTTATGAATTATACCAATTTAGGGTTGGGAATCAAGCAATTTTTTGATTTATTGAATTTAATTCTTTAAACCCTCCAACATTTAATAAGGAATCATTCAAAGTCTTATTTAAAACGGATATCGTACATAAGACAACCAATTAAGCTTACAATCTTTTTCAAAATATATTCAAACAAAATTAAATGCAGGAAATGAAATTTTCTAAATGTTAAGGTATATTTGTTCTGAAAAGTCTTTGGAGCATAAATTTATGTCAATTAATTTTGAAACAATTAAAAAAACTCTGAATATAAAATTGGCCAGCATCTATAATTCATAATTGTTTGCAAATGTGAAATATAGATACTTGACAAGGAAAATCTTCATTTCATCATCATCATCACGTTTATCATTTCATTGTTATCATCACGAAAATTATATTCAGTATCTGCTGCGAAATCGAATCATACCAACAATTATTAATGGTCTGATTATTTGTTAATAAACTTCGAATACATTCATCACAGAGATTTTCAATGTCTTTAACGCTTCTCTTGAGAATATTTGTAAAGAAAAATGTGGTGGAATACATGAAAAAAATCCATAAAAAGCAGTAATTATTAACGCCTTTAAAAAGAATTAATTCGTTAGTGCCATAAAAAATTACTCTTGAAAATAATAAAATTTATATTGATACATAGCTTTTGTAATTTGAAAAATAATTTTGAAGGGCCTTAAACTTTTATAAAAATTATCGGACGCTTTCACTATTATATCGTTGCTTATAACTCTGAAATACCTTTATAAAATTAAAAGCATTCAGTGATCAATGCTCTGCTCAAAATAATTTCAGAAAGGTTTTAAATAATACAAAAAAATTTAGCCTGTTCAATCACGAACAAGCTAACGAGTCAATATTTGAATTGATGCCTATTCCATCAATTCATCACATATTCACATATATGTATATACATTTCCATTGTATTGTTGCCTATTGATATAAATACCATGATACATCGCATTTTGCTGAAATTGTATTCCACAAAGCTAATATTTTTAGATATATTCTTTTCATATTGTCATACGGCAGTTTAATTTACATTATTGTTTCTCATACTTAATTTAATTTTGCAGGTCCCAAATGATCTTCGTCGCTTCCTGCACGGATGGAAATTGTAAAAGGGTCTCCTTGTGAAAATACACCAGTATTGCACTTTAAGATTTACTGTACAGTCGTTTTTGAAAGCCAAATGTTATTATTCAGAACATTTAGCTAATAAAATAATCTATAATACTTTTGTCGATCTTTTGATTTATTTTTTATAAGTCTAATATACCCATTAAATATATTTTTTTCGTTAATTTTTTATTATATATATATATATATATATATATATATATATATATATATATATAATTAAAACTGGAATTTAATTTTCCATCGCATGAATAGGGACGAATAAAAAAAGTTTTTCAAAAAGCATAATGTGCAATTATTTATGAAGAAACATTAGGTTTGTTTTTCAAATGCTGTTTATAAACTTAATTTGTGCATATGGATCACAAATTTAAATTTTCATCAGAACATGATTAAATAGAATTAGAACTTTTATAGTCTTTTGTATTATTAACTGTATATACCCAATGAGAGGAGGAAGGGAATTTACCGTCTCCTCCTATTGATATACAGTTCCCAGTAACCTAAAATTGGATTTTTGTTTGAGATGCGTTTTTTCCCAATAGAATGGAACAAAAATTTGACACAAAACTACACTTGCAGTCACATATTGCCTTTCCAAATTCGCTATATTTGTCAAGTTCGGTTCTGAAATAGTCCTTCTGTTGATTAAAAAAGGTCCATTAATAAAATCATACATGAGTAAAAACTACAACAATAAAGATTCGCACTATAATCAACCGAATATATGCAGTGAATCACGTGATCAGAGAGAATATCAAGATTTTCATCGCTATCTGAAAACGATTTAAAATCGCAATTACTTCAAAAAGTTTTCGAAATGTATTTTAATACTCAACATCAACAGCTGTAAATGGCACATCTGGTTCCTTTCCAAATAATAATTACAACCCTTCTTTTAATTATGTCTATGAATAATTTAACGCTGTCGTTTCAAAATTATCTCACTTGTTTAGAAATCTCTACAAATTCAACAGCTGATTCAGCTGTTGCGCAGACGATTTGTCTAGAGTTTAGAAACACAGAGGTATCTGAAATGTGCAAATATTTTCCCGCTTAAAATGCAGTATGATTATCGTTTTCTTTAATTAATACGTCATCAGACGTAGGTAAATATGCTTCTAATTTTTACAATTTTTTTTATAACTTGAAGAAAATTGCGTTATAAATAAATAATTTCCGGAAATTAATTTTTCATATTTAATAAATCATTTAAATTTTTCCCAGAATCTTGTAAAAGAATAAAACTAAAGTATATATACCTCTGAAAATAAATGTTATTAAAATTGCACTGTTCATTACGAATATATCTTGAACTCATCCTCTCTTTAACAATATTAATATTTTAAAGCATCTAAGCAAAATTATATTTATAATTGAAAATTATTCATTAATTCTTCAAACACATTTTAAAATTTCCTTTTAAAAAAGTTTTTAATGCTTAAATGGCATTCATTTAATATCTTTTTGCTAAATGTAGTGTAATATGAAAAATCGAATATTAAATTTCAATTGAAATAAAAATAGAAAAATCGAAATATTGATTTCATTATGATTAATATATTTTTTATTAATTGAAAGCTTCTTCTACACCTGTGAGTAAAAAATTAAATTTATATATTTAATAAAATTTAGTATACTTATAGACAGTGCAGTCGAAAGCTTTAATAATTTATGCATTGATTCTGTAAGTATTTTTTTTTGTAATAATCGTTTTTGTTTTCATCGTACTACTTTGTATAAATAAATAATTACTAAAATATAAATTTAACTGTATTTTTGATGTTATCTTATTTTCTATAGTGCGTTTCTCCTAAAAGTAAAAACAAAAGCGAATATGAAAAAAGAAAACTAATTTCGGACATTCTTTGCCTTGTTATTCTTTTATGTTTTCAGAATAAAATCTCAAATATTTTTATAAAAATGTCTCTCTGAATGAATAAAATAGTATAGCTCAAAGTTTATTACTAAATATTCTAATTTATTTTATGCATGTTCCAAAAATTCAGTTTTAAATACTTAACAGAATATTACACAGTAGGAACAAAAGAAGATAAACGGAAACGCCATTTATGACAAATTTAGAAATACGAACTCTGAAACTGAAAGATATTATTTTCATTCTAGATTCAAAGAATCAGATGAATTTATAATGACAAAAATGTATTTATGAGCAGCTGACCATAACAATTTTTGACTAGGTGTAGCGCTATTGAATTAAATGAAGGATTAGAAGGTAGGCCGATTTAAAATGTTATTAACTTATATCAAATAATAAAAAAAAACATTTTTTTTGGAATTGTAAAATATTAGGATTACAGTATGTGTATAAATAAACTATTAGAATTATGAATGAAAGTATAAATAATTAATATTTAATATATACTAGAATATTATGTACCCCCTATGTTATATTCCATAGGAATGGTTCTTCAAAAAAAGTATTTTTAGTATTATGTTCGTTTGAAATTAAATATTTCTTTATGATCTTCATTAATTATTCTTGACTATAAGTAAGGAAATTCACAACTAAAAATTATGGTCTTGAACTACAATTATGGTTAATTTGTAAGAATTCTGTTAGATTCTTCATTTTTTTCTATTATGCGTGTTACGACGTTCGATTTGTGGGCGAATATCGCTGTAAAATGCCAATAGATGGCGCTTCAAGGATTGAACATAGTAGAGTTTTTTGTAAATAAATGGATGCGTGTGCTGTGAAAATGGTGGTTTCGTCATTATGCCGGAATTCTTTGTGTTCCCAACCCCCTAATACGCTTTGAGTTAACAATACGCATATTAAAAATTAAGATGAATATATATATTTTTAAGGTACTAAAACACAAAAAAAATTAATTAATATGTTGATTTGGTGGAAAACGTGAAAATGAATGGCGCAATCATTAGAAGAACCTAATAACTTGTAACCGGATCTGTAAAATATCTACATCCGTGTTATATATGTTAAATGAAAGTTCAAAAGCATTTCTTGTAGCATAAGTTCATTATTTGGAAAAAGATTGCTAGCATCATTTGATTTCCAGTATTGTACTTAAAATTACGAAGTCCGTCTTAAAATAATCATCACCACAAATGGCCTTTAGTTTAATAAATGAATTATTCTAACAATTTTATTTAGTACAAAAATGGAAGTATCGTAAATCATTTAGTATAACATAAAGTTTTAATTTTTATACAATATCTTTCAAGACCAAATAATTTTGTAAAAGTCTGTATATATATGAAAGGGATAATTTATAATGGAACATGTTTTGTTGTCAATGACTTCCTTATGTACATTTTAATGTGATTTCCGGATTCTTTTTTTTAAAAAAAGGTTTCATATCTTACAAAATCATTCCTTTTAACATTAAGATACATATTTTTTAAAATTTCAGTTTAATTTTAACTGTCATAAATTGCAATTAGGAATGTTCAGACAGAATTTTAACCGGGAGAACAAGGAAGGTCGTTAACCCTTTAATACGAAATATTGGCACTTGGAAACTATGATAGCATAATCTCATAAATGCTGTCATAGTTGGAATTACATAATAGAATTAAACTATTCAGTACACCGGCGTTCTGGCCTAGGGGTACGCGTGGTCTACCTCCGTGATCTCGGCATCCCGAATTCGAGTCCTGGTTCAGGCATGGTTGTTTTTTACCCTGTGTTCTATCTGTGAGTTGTGTGAAAGAATTCACCTGTAAAAAAAGGGTTGTGCAAACGAGTGTGTCAGTGTTATCTTCATATAAACTAGAAGTCAGACTTCAGATTATTTTACCCTCAGAAGCTACTGCACAAACTGCTTAAATCGCTGACTTCTTCAGCGGATTTGTCTATGGCAAGCGCCAAAAGAACAACTGCTCATTAAAATGAAGTAATCACATTCTGCTGTGAGTAGAATATATCACTTAAGAAAATGTTCCGGAATTAAACGCCTCAAATTTAAATAGCTACATATGTTAAATGTAAAATAAGGGACAATATAGAAAATCGGAGCAAATAATTTAAAAACAACTATCTATTTGAAATCAAGAATTATTATATAATTTAAGCGATTTTATTTATATAAATTTTTAAAACCTTTCTTTAGATTTAAATTATTTGAACCAATTGAGTATACAACTGTAATAATTCTGAGTATGAATTTTTCAATTGTGTACAGTATCAACGGAGAAAAACATATCAGTTTAAAAAATATAATAAAAAATAGCAAGTTTGTGTTTTTACTTTCCGAAATGTGATATATAATCGCAGTTTAATACTATTCTGCATGGAAATGAATCACAAAAAAAAAGAAGAAAAAGAAAAATTGCCTCGTCGTTGAAAGCTAAACAAATCATAAAGTATGTTTCTCCACTTTGTTTTGACATTTGGTGTCGACAAGGAATGTTCAATATCCCATTAAATACTTGTGTTTAGTAACGTTTGGGAGTGACTTTCATGCACGCGTCCAACTATCGTCTTTGTTTATTTATTCGTTTGATTTTGTGCTTTGTTCCAAAGAGCAGATGTGAAGTTGAACTTCAAACAATTAGAAGATTCGCGCCAAATTAGCACATCACCAAAAGATTTAAAAATAGCCATCTGCGTGAAAACATTATTGTGTTGGAATAAATTTTTATAGAATGCTGTGGGGAAATAAATGTTGCGTCTGCGAAAACGAGCAAAAGTTGTGATGGATTAAAAACGCATCTAATTGATATGGATGAATGAATGAATGTATACTACATAAACTTCAGCGAGTCTTAGCGACACGCATTGATAGAGGAATTTTGGTTGGAAAATTTTATAAATAAAATCTTAACAATGGAGCAGGCTAATTCTGAACCTAAAGTTGATTACAATAATTTCAAAGCGATAAGAAGTTAAATCAATTAGTTTTTATGCAAATATTTTGTAAGATTTTCCTAATTGATTTGACGAATTTTGCTATTGAACGAGTAAGGAGTTATTATCAAATACCATTTATTTATAATTTTATTCTGATATTCTAATTCAGATTAACCATTGACGAATTCTCATCATGTGAAAGATAATACGTCTTAAAATTTATATCGTCCCATGGAATATCAGTAAATAATCTAAGGCTTGAACATCAGGCTAATAGATAAAATAGACGAAAAATATCATTAAAATTTATGAAAACAGTCTTTTGAAAATTCAAATGCTTTAGATTTGTTTAAAGAAAACAACGTATCGATTCTTCCTGTATTATGCTGTATTTCCAAACTTGAAAACTCAGCTGTCACTTACGATTATAGTCTAAAGAAGCAATAAGAATGTTGATGAAGAAACATATTCAATTCCAATTAAATTTGTGAATAAATATAATTCTATGAATTACAAAATATTATGAAAACTATGTGGGCTTATATTTAATTAATAAGTTCTTTATTAAATAAAGTGGAAATATTTACATATATATTATACATTGTATAATATTATTTATTTAATTGTCTGTATTATTTTTCGCTTGATAGGCCAACGAAATAGTAATTTTTAATGGGTTTATTTCTTTTTTTTTCCTCTATATTTTTTCGTAATAGCTAAACGCCTTTGTTTGTAAACAAAGAAATTATTAGCTAATAAATATGATTAAAGCTTTAAAAAATTTATTACTTTAATCATTTATCACATGATTTTCTAAATAACTTAAAATTACAATAATATTTTGATCATTTACTAAAAGAAGGGTCAAATAATATGCACTGCCTAAGACCGGAAGATTTTTAATTCGCCGCTGTTCATTCAACGATAATAATGATATTTTATTCTAAAAGAAATCATTTATTGTGGAATAATTTTAGTATGATGATGTTTTCTATTTGGAAGTTTCTAATTTTTTCCGCTTAAATTTTATTACTATGATGTATAATCAATAATTAATAACATAGGTATTTTTTATTATTATTTCGTGGTTTCGTAAACCAAAAATTTTATCTATATATTTATTCAGTTTAAATAAATGAATAATTCCTGGATTGTTTTCGTTAGATTTTGCTTTCAAAAATGTAGAGTTAGTATATTTCAAAACAATATAGATGCAACAGTTTATGAATTGAAATTATTATTTTTTAAATTAACAATTTTTCTAATGTTATTATTATTGCTTCATTTATTTTTTGTTATATATTACTTGTTTAATCCATTGAATAAGCATAATGCATCTTTACTCCAATATTTAGTTTAATAATTGTCTATCTAGCTGCTAACGTTTGAAATCCGGTTTTTGTTAATTTAACTTTCTTAATAATAATACAATTTAATTATTTTTTTAAAAAAATTTCCTATTTAGTTTGGCAGCTCCATTTTGCATAACATACACACATACACGCACACATATCTATCGGTTTGTAATAATATATATAATTTCTTTCAGAATATATTTTCGAATCATGACACTAGATGGCAGCACAGAGTTGTTTCACTTATTTTTAGTAATAGAGTTGCATTTGATTTTAAAAAGCTCTTACAAAAACTAATTAATCATCTAATGTATTAAAACATGTTATGTTTACACTTGAATTAATATTGAATTTTATCTTGAATTTATATTCAATTCAAAATAGCAATTTGCCATTTTTTTAAAATTTGTATATGAGTAAAACTGTTTAGAAATTCTTTTAGTCCTATAAAATGGAAAATACCAAAAGACGATACTTCAAATACCGAAAACTGATCACAAAAAAAAAAAAAAAAAAAAAAAAAAAATTGAATACATAAAACTGCAGACAAAATCTTCTTTATTTTCAATTGGCTATTTTTTTTTTCATCAATGAAGTATATCGTAAATTTATTTATCTGTTTTAAATATTTATTTTTAATAGAAGTTTGAGCAACACAGTAGTATTATATTGTTTATTTTATTGCTCATACCTCCATGTTTTTACTATGTGTTTTTTCCATAACATTTTAAATGCCCACAAGTGCGAAAAGTTACAAGCAGTTAAATAGTGGATAGGAAAACACTTAAGTGATAATAAGCATTTTTTTAAAAAAAATCTTTATGCCTTTTTTAGGGAACGAGCAATAAAAATTCTGTTATAGCCTGAAGTTGTTTGACGGAACAACACTTAAAAAACTGGGCCAAAACTCCGAAAAGGGCTTTTTCGTATAGTCATACAAACAATAATTTTTATAATTTTGTAAAGAATTTCTACGAGCTCATATTTTAAGCACGGAACATTCAAAATAATTCATTTTCCCTTTTATATTTCTTATCATTTTTATCATGTCAGAACTTGATGCTGTTCTTGGGATGAGGTTTTCAGCATCAACAAAAATACGTAGACGAAAAATAAAAATTTTATTATCTGCACGAGCATCTCGAAAAATCAGCTTTTAATAACGTGATGCCATCGCGTCTACAAAAGCTCTGATTTTTTTAAAAAATAAGTTAATGACAACGGCAAATAAAACATAGAAAAATGTCATTTTGAGCACGTGATTATACGAAATGAAATAAATAGGAAATGTGGTATTTTTTAAAACAATAAATGCGAAACAAAGTTTTTTGCATCGTTTACAATGCCAATTCAACGAAACAATTAAAAAGACTAAAAATATAATTTAACTTGCACGGGCACGTGGTGCTTGGTCGTTCAAGAAATGATGCTCTGACGTGATGAATTGAAATATGTATAGCATATTTCATTTTAATCTTTTAATTTCTTTTATTTGATTTGGGTTTTCTGGTGCAAGAGCTATGATGTTGATCATGCTGCTCCAAATGATAGGTAAAATTATATTAAGATTTAAGAAAATAGAAAACATTATGAACTTTAAAAATGCAGAGTTGGACATGAGGTGTCTTATCAATTAAATTTTTTAAACAGATATTTTTAATACGTTTTTTAATCTTGAAAGATAGATGAAATGCCATTTTGCATTCTGTACAATTGGTTGCCATTAAAAATATGGAATTGTTTTGCCCTTTGAAGTTTATGTATGTATAACTGATCCCTAAGTATTTTTCCTGAGTATCTTAGCGCGTTGTTAGTTTAATTTTCAGCATCAAATTAAACAAATCGGAAATGAGAAGAAAAAAAAAACGGATTTTTGGTTTGCTTAAGACTTCTACTTTTCAAGCATTTCGAGGATTTGCCAACTTAAAAAAAGTAATTATCTATTTACTGCTCAAAATATTTTTTATAGATCTTACCAGTTATTTTGATTATTTTTTCTGGTATTTTTTTTTATTCCATCCAAAAAAAGTATTAGATTATTAGGTATATGTTTATGTATGCAAATATGCCAAACGATATTTATTTGTGTGTATGTAAGCGTGTGTAAAAAAGTTACATCCTGAAAAAAAAATCCATAAAGCTTTTATTCTTTTCTTCGAATATTTTTTCCTTAAATGAATATTAAAGAAAAACAATAAACAAACTTATTGCCATTTCTTGATTACAAATAAATAACTAGAAACTCTTGATTACAAATAACTAGAAATTGTTTTGAAATCGTAATTGCTAAGTTTCGGAAATGAACAAATGGAAATGAATTCCCTTTGTTAAAGTGATTTGATTTTGAAATCATGAACGACTTGTTGGATGTCTAGACAAACAAAATGTATCTCTTTAATTATTATTCTACGCAGAATTTCGTTTAACATTCCACTTAAAAGCCATCAAATCCTTAAAGCATTGTCGGCAAATTCAATCGGATTTATTTTTCAACCAAGATGATGCTGAATCTGTAGAAGCTCTTAATTCTTTCACTCTCTTACGTTACAGATATTTCGGAGTTTGAGATTTTAAAAGTCGCTTAGTTTTGGAGAGCACTTAATTCCAAAGACAATTTACAGTTAATAAATATTACAGTAATGAAATTATTTAACTAAGTAAGAAAATGGGATTGAAGTTTTAATGATAGAATGCAATTTGTTTAATTAAAGAACAATATTCTGAATCTCCTACGAGCATTTCTATACATACAATTGTAGATAAATTGTTTCAATAAAGTTGAATTTTCGAAGATGATTACTTGGAAATTATTTTCTTTTTCGAAAAATATCTGTGCCAAAGATATAAAGTGCCCATTCTAGTCATTAAACAGTATCACATAATAGGTGATCAGTAAAATCCTTTTAAGTCGTTTAAATAATAGATTCTCGTATAAATAGGAAAGTAATGCATATCTCTAGTAAAGAGACTACGCTAAATTTATTGAGATAGGTTGTAACAGTTCAAGCAATGATTGGGAAAGTTACTCAAAAAAGCTAAAAAAGAAAAAAAGGGAGATTGGCCAAATAGTCCATTTAGAAAAATATACATTATATCATAATAAAGATACAATTAAAAGTTTCGTAGAGTTATCTGCAAAGGTTTCAGAAATATTTGTTATTACAATTATGAGCTTCCCATGACTTGTAAAAGGGTTCATCTCAAAATTTATCTGCATGTAACCAAGAATAAAAAGATTGAGCTATTACAGTATATTTATGTTTTCATTAAAATTCGTCTTATTACTATAATACGTATAACTGCCATATTATTTGATTTATAGTAATTATTATTTGTTGATAACAAAATCACTTTAAATTCAGATTTTTTTTATCTACTAAAATATGTGTATTATTGTTGAAAGTAGTTAAAGAATCAATGTTCGAAGGAAATATGACTATCTCAGTAAAATATTTTCGTATATTACAAATGAATAAATAAATATTAATTTAAGAGAGATTCATGAATTAATTAAATTCTAAAAAAATTATCAAGGACTTGATTTAAATACTGAAATAAGATTAAAAAAATAAAATTGATATTTTTTGACATTTCTTTATTTCGGGATTTATTTTTAATCCAAGGATCCTAATCTACGCATGAATAGCCCGTCTTTTTAATCTACCACTGAATACAGAACGACTGATTCACTTTAAGGTTAAATAGAATTATAAGGATGCTCTTCGCTTGTACTGATAAAAGCTTCCTTTACGTTGTGCACATTATTTCTACGTGTCCTTGGATATGCGTGAATACAGGTTATTCAACTTACATTCAGTTCCGGCTGTTATGTAACCAACATTTTTTTTTTTTTTTTGGCTAAGAATAAAGAAAAAGAAAATTTAGAGATTATCTGGTTCTTATCACTTTATAACATAACCGTAAAGAATATTGCTGAAAAATTACTGTCTTCCATTCCCATTTTAATAAGTAGGATTTTATTACCTAAACTTTCAAGTGTAACATTTCCTGTTCCCTTAACCTTGCCCTTAAAGTTTGTTAAAAGGATCAATAACCTAAATAAGACATAATTTTTAAATAGAAAACCAGAAATTTTAAGAATATCTGGATTAAAAACTTGGTACAAGATCACTGCTGATGATCATAAAGAGCAGATTTCACGTCTTGACTCGAGGAAAAAAAATCCAGATAAATTATTTCTTCATAATAACAACAACAAAATTATTTTTATTATGAAGGAAAAAACTTTTTTTTTCGAATGAGTGCATTGTAAGTTTTATGATATTTTAATGTTAAAAACATTGTAAACTTAATGTATGAATCTTTTTTTAAAAAAATATTTATCATGCCGTTTTGTATTATACAAAATGCTAATGTTTTACATGATTTCTTTTTCTTTTTTTTTTTGTAGCAGAAAAAAGTATGCTGCAATTCTGTAAAATATTTCAAATTAGAACCATCCAAATGGACTTAATTCCATCATATTGTTTGGCAGCATTAATGCTTGTACCACCTGACATACATTAGGTAATTAATTATTTGTTTCTTAATTATCTAATAAGAATTATTTTTTGTTTTATTTATTATTGTTAAATGCTTTCATAAGTTGAACGAAATGTATTTCATATTTTAAGGAGAATATATATGAATTGATGGCAATTAATAATGTTAGTAATTAGTCTATTTAATTTTTTTATATTGATTGTTTCACTTTCAAAAAGATAGAATCGCCATAATTTAATTAAGTGGATAATATATTTAAGAAACGACTAAAAAATTAGTGGAGTTTATTTACCATTTTTGCTACCTTTTTTAGATTATTAGTTTATTGATAATACGAGCGCATTCTTCCTCTCACAAATTTTCATTTCTTGCCGTAATAAATCGAAACAAATGGCTTTTTATAATAAAAAATGAAACTTGTAAAATATATTCCAAATCTACGCACAATACATATAAACTAAAGATAAAACCCGAAAAGACTAGCCATACAATAAAAGCAAAATAAAAAAAAAGACCTCAAATGATTGCTGTCAAGTTAAAAGTTACAAAACCCAGCTCTGTTTATTTACATTTCTCTTACTTTCCTCCCCCCACCAGCAACAGCTGGCAGAATCGTTTGAAGTAATCGGTCGAAAACATGTTAACCTTAACCTCATTAGCATGGGAAAACACAAATTGAATTCTTACTCTTTCGTTGGAGGGGAAATGAAGATTTTTGGCGGGAAAGTAAGAAAAGTGTCATTTTTACTACTTTCTTCACAATGTTTCTATTTTTTTCTCTCTATAAGAATCTTCCTTATGTCTAAACGAATTGTCGTGTCGTTTTCGGGTTATATATATATATATATATATATATATATATATATA